>NBNE01001787.1:0-10965 GCA_002215365.1 Phytophthora megakarya | reverse complement strand
AACGGACCCTAGTTGCATCGTGTACCTTGTGGCACTTACTAGTACATACATGTACCTGCACATTTGTAGCTGCTACCGGTTGTAGCTACCACTGAATAAAGTGGTTCTCGCGGTGAGGCATCGTGCAGCGAGACGTTGACAGTCGATCATTTATCAACGAAAACCCACGAAATCAGAGCGATGAGAAGCACTGTGGACTCTGCCGTTGCGTCGCGAGGGCGTAATGAAGAAATTCACCGCCAACAATTTTTTTTCGTAGATCCAGCAACGTTCGGTACTGAGGTCAGCGCGGCAACGCGAAACTTAACGGCGAAGGTCCAAATCATTTCGTGAGATTTTTAGCGTTGGAATAGATGGATCTGGAATCTAGTGGCCAGCGCGAACAAGCTTTGGTGTTGACGGCACTATTTGACTCACAGTTGACGCCACGATCAACTTCTACTCTGCCAAACTGGTATCCATTGAGCTTATTCATGCAGAACGGTTTGCTTTCAATGTTAGAACGTATTCATGTAAAACTTACTGCTACGATCGTTCATTGCGCTCACAAGCTACGAGTTGCTCCCATTAATCCTGAGCAGGCTGAGATGACTCGACGAACGCCACGAGTCTCTCACCAAGCTGCCCCCAGCTCATCTGCAAGGCTTGCAAGTCGTTGCCTACCTGTGTCCATAATGTCTGTAGCTCGTGGCTGTTTACATGATCCGCATTGATCCCCGGAGATACTGGCTCAGGAGTGGTGTCGTCACTGGACGTTTGAGCTCTGCTGAGACGTTTTCGACTAGCAAGCTTCGCAGGCGTTCGGCCAGCAGAAGATCGACTCTGGTCTTGAACTTGACGAAAACTTGCGTTCAGGTTGCGGGCAGGACCAACTCGTGCTGCTTTGGCCGCTCTTGGAGGGCGAATCGGCGGAGAACTCGAACCCTCGCAATCTACCAGACTGGTATCATCATCGTCTTCTCCGCTATGAATTTCGATTACATCTCCATCTCCACCTTCCTTCTCAACAGCGACGTCTTCTGGTGCCTCAGATGACTCGGACGCTAACGAATCGTCGTGAGAAAGCAATCGACGCTCTCGTTTCGTCAACGGACTTGATTCACTGTGCGTATTCGACTCACACAACAAGTCGTCATGAGCTGGCAACCAAATGTCGTCGTCGTCGACTTGCACGTGCACCCGAAGGCCAACACCATCGCTACCGTCTTTCGTTTGTTCGACTCCTTCATCCGTGCTCGGAGCCACCTCGATCACTGTAGCATTGCGCCACTTTAGTTTCTTAACGTGTGGAACTTGAAGACCAACTTGTACCAACGAGTGTTGTTTGAGTGCACTACGCCATTTCGATACACGCGAATACGGAGGTGCAATTCGACTGGAAATGCGGGGAATCCATTCATCCCACTTGGATTGCCAACCTCGGTAGTGCACGTGCACTTTATTGCGTTTTGCAGTTAGGAGCCGTGCCTCGAACCACGAATGCGTGGTGTCCAACGCATCTAGCGTATCACCTTTTTCCAGAGCCATTCTCCACTCTAGTTCACGACGTTGGCTTGGCCAGGCCATTTCATCGCTACCGTGTGGTTTCTGCTCAATGAGCAGCTTATATAGTCGATTTTCGCCACTAGCAACCTCGCTACGATTATCAAGGCGAAATTCGCCAAGTTTTACTGTCATCGTCTTACTCAGACCGTTCGAGTGTGTCTTGAGCTTCCCTGCATGCTCGTCGTCTTCATCTTCACTCTCTTCAGTACTCATTTCACTTTGTTCTTCATCGAAATTCTCCTCGTCATCGCAAGCTTGGCGTTTCTTAGCGCGGGGTTTTAGCCGTAGTCGTAACAATTTTGAACGCTTCGGCATCTTTTGAGTCGGCACCCACTCCACTTTTCCGTCACCAGCTCGGGCAGTGTGAAAACAAACACGTATCTGCGGGTCATTCGATACTGCAGTTGACCTCAAGGACGAGATCGAGTCGATGCCACTCAAAAACTGGGGAAACTTTTTGCGGAAATCGTCCGGGGCTGCCAACCACACTTCACTGAGCAGTTGACCAAGGGTGTGAATTCGACTGCCCAAAACCACAACACCTCGGCCTGTTCCATCGACCAAAGCAGTCGGCTCGGTCTCTTTAGAAGTCCAATAGAAGATCTGCTCAATAAGTTTAAAGGAGATGTTAGTAGAAGTGCAGTTTAGTGAGAGGTATGTGCAACACACGCACCTTGAACGCCAACGGGTATGCCTCAATCTTCAGTTGTTGTTGAGTGCGGTGGTAGATCACTTCACGGCGAATCTCCCAGTCGCAACCCAACTCGCGCGCTATCACATCCCATGAAGTCTCAGGAACGAACACAAAGTCCGATCCCTCCTTGAGCTTTGGATTTAGGACAGCCACCTTGCGAGCTTTTGAGCTAAGCGGCTTGTCGATTAACGAGTCATTTCGCACTTTTGGTACGTCACTTGTATGTAGACAAGCATGGAACACTCCCCACCACGGCGTGGCGATTGCGAACCAGTGATCTCCTTCCTCAAGAGGAACGTCGTCTACTAGCTCCTTGGCTCGCTGGAGTGCGGACTTCTTGCTCTTCGACATCTCTCAACTGTGAGTCCCTTTCGTTTTCTCCAAAGTTTTCTCCATCATCGACCACGTCCCAGATTACCGGTCGTACCCCCTTACTTGCACGGTAACACGAAACATTGTCAAGAGAGTTTCGTATGGATATTATATTGAAACCAGGCTGCTTATCCTCTCAAAACATACTTTCAACCATAACTGTATTTATTGCTCGTGTACATGTTTCAATAGAGCCGCTGCTGTTGACGGCCCAAGTCGGCGCGAAGTTGACGCCAAAGCTAGTTCGTGCTGGCCACTACAGTAGAAGCTATTCAAGACATAAACGCAAAAAATCACACCACTAGCATTCACGAAATGATTTAGACCCTCGTCGTTAAGTTTCGCGTTGCCGCGCTGACCTCAGTGTCATGCTCGACCGAACGTTGCTGGATCTACGAGAAGAAATTGTTGGTGGTGAATTTCTTCATTACGTCCTCGCGACGCAACGGCAGAGTCCACAGTGTTTCTCACCGCTCTGATTTCGTGGGTTTTCGTTGATAAATGATCGACTGTCAACGTCTCGCTGCACGATGCCTCACCGCGAGAACCACTTTATTCAGTGGTAGCTACAGCCGCTAGCTACAAATGTGCAGGTACATGTACTAGTAAGTGCCACAAGGTACACGATGCAACTAGGGTCCGTTTTAGTGGAGACTCATGCCTTAGCAGTCTCAACGGACGGACATGTCAAGCCATCACAGCGTCAACTCGTGGCCGCTTGGTGTTACTGTGGCGGCTTTCGGGGCGGTGATCCACGTCTCTACAATCGTTTTGGTGGAGATGAACTCTAGTGCAGCTACGTTCTCACCACCAGACGTGTGCACGTGTATCTTGTGGTTGTGCGGGCAATCACTTGCGGCTGATTGCCATCGCGGGAGGCTTCAGTCCACAGGACAACATCTCCGTTGCGACCTCGACAGACAAGCCCTCGATTGGATGGATGTCGATCTTCCGCACAAATATTCTCTTTGTTGAAGCGGTGTTCGGCTCCGGGTGCTTGCATTCGGACGGCGACTGCAACTTTGCAGTGCCCTCGAGGCGAGTTGAGTCTAAGGCGAACGCCGAAAGCATCTGCTACGTCGGACGCGCGATGTGGCTACAACTGAAGAAGCAGGCAGAGCAAGGAGCCGGACCATAGCGCTAGTCGACCAGTTTTGGAGTCTGACAAACGATGGGTGTCGTGCACCACGGCAACAAGTTGAACAACACATGCACTTGTCGCCAGTTTCAGGAGTGCGCTGCATGTTGCAGTGCAGCATCCTGTAGGCTGGTCCACGAAACGGAATTGCTCGCGAGCCGGAATGCGTCCTCCTCAGCACTTTCAACTTCAAACACCATCCACTTCAACAGTAACTACTGTACGCAGTTGATACAAAGCCGATCTTGGAGAGGCATCCTCGGTGCGTCGCATGCTTTCAAGGCGTGTTAGACTGGCTGAAGTGCTTGCACGTGCCACATAATCCGCCACATCTTGCTCAAATCCAACGCGGTAGTCTCCGTCATCGACCGCTGTGTCCTGGTCCTCAACAGCGTGGGTGCACACGAGTTGAGGCTCGAACCATTACTGCCCGAGGTCTCGCCTTTTTAGCCTGCGATCAGGCGCGACAGTTCTTTTCGTTCGTGGCGACTTGGTGTGCTGCGTGCTCTCTGCTGGCAAGGCGGAAGGCAGAGCTCGCAGATGGTTCAAGTCTCGGATCGCAACCTTCCGACGCCGCCGCAACGTCGTTCTTATTCACCCGTTACGTGTGACTCGGCCTCATTTGGGTCAAGCTTTGTGTCTTCATCAATCAAGCTCTCCGGACAGCCGTGCTGACCAGCGACTGATACCAGACAAGCCGCCGTCTTTCAAGTTGCGATACACGACGCGGTGCGGCAAAGCTGTGCTTGGACCGCGAGGCACCTGGCCTGGTGCGAACGCAGCGTCTACACTGCGGCGCTGGCGCCAGCGATTGTGGTGCATTTACACCGACATGACGTCCCAGAATGTGTACCTCTTAGTCATGTCTCCAAGTGTTTGCAGAGATGGCTCGTTCGCCATGGCACCTCCACCCAACAATGCTGTCGTGCATGCGACTCTGGGCTGGAAGACGCTTCGTCAAAGCACGGACACTGCACTTGACCATGATCGTAAGCAACAGTTTGCACCTATGACCACGGAAAGTCCCGCGGTGGGGCGCACAATCATCAAGCGTTTCGTGGAGAAGATCGGTCGGTCTCACAAGTGAAATGAAATCAGCAAGACTGACTGCTTCTGGCCACTCGTGACTCGAAAAGAATGTGGACGATCATTGCGGACGCAGTCCAACGTTGCTGTTTGCTGGAACGTGCGTGTGAGTCGCGTCCTCGCTTCTGCATGGACTCATTTTGGACTAAGACGGCGGCTAAGACGCTTGGGTGCGCACCCGCGACAACAAGTCCAGCATGGCACTGGCATCAACAGTCGGGGCACGAATTAACAGCGCAATGTTACGTGGTCGAGCCTCTACGAACCTCCGCGGCGTGTGGCCGGCTTCGAGTCAACCGAGTCGTAATGTCAACTCGAACGGGTGATACCACGCCGCACTGGCCGGCAGAGTCGCTGCCCCGCAATCGAGTTGATTGAATCGACGCCTGACTTCGGCGTCCAGTACGCTTCAACGCAATAGTTGCAGTGGCATCCACGCAAGATCCAAAGTAGGTTCTGAGTTTGTCGCGGCCTACGTTTTTTCTGGTGATCCTGTGCAGCTCTTTGCACCCGAGAAACTGAAGCAGCCAACTTAAGGGCAAATGTCAGCAAGTTTTGACGTAGTACAGGCTGGTACATGTACATGTGTACAGCCTGTGGATTGCAAGACGCGTCAAAATTTGGTACATGTACATCAGTGATGAGCTTTGAATCGCTGCCCCTTGAGTTTCAACTTGAGCTATGGCTCGTCAACGTCGCGAAGTGAGGCAGGCACGACCGCTTCGGTGTTGAGCTGTCGCGCGGTGGCTTTCCATCGAGATTGGTCTGCGTGCGTGCATAATGCTTCCAGCCTTGGCGTGAGACTTTTCCAACGTAGAAGAGGCTGGAGCGGAGACTGTATCTGCGAGCGGCATGTTGTGTCCTGCTTCCTTCTCGCAAGCTGTTTTGTCTCCTCAGTCCGTACGTGCCATTATTACGGGCGAGCACGATGCATGGGTTCCTTCAAACAGCAGCTACATGCTTGACCATTGCACACTCGATACTTGTATTGCCCCGAGGTTCGAGTCACCAGGGCTCATCGTCGCAACTGGCGAATTTCGCCACGCCGGACTGGCATTGGCTTTGCTAAACCCAAGGAAGCCAGGTCTCACGCCGCCAGCCGATTTGCTAAGACATCACCGTCCGCGTCAAGTGCCGGCCACAGCCGTGCAGTTTTGCACATCAAGCGGCGATAGCCTCGTGACACCATCCTCAATGATCACGAGCGCTTACTCGCGGCAAGACGAAAGTGGTCAGCGCTCCTTCTGCACGCGCAGGTGGGGGAGCAGATAGGCCGCGTCTTGACGCACAGGCGGGAGGAGGCCGGGAAGCGATTGGCAGCGTCCATGGAGGAGTGAGTGCGCGCGACCCGTTTCGTGTCATTTCAACTCGCGACCCAAAGCTCATTTGCCAATTAGCCGAGTCTCGAGCACAGCAGCAGACTCAGACAACAGTAGATACACTTCAAGATGCCGTTGACCCACCTGCCATCGCTCCAACACCAGCACCACGCCGTGCTACCACCGCTGCGTGCTGCGCAGCTCGCCCACAACCAGCACTTCCCACTGCAACAAACGCAGTACTCTCCGCAGGCGTACGCCTTGCAACAGACGCAGCAGTCAGCTGTACAGCTGCCATCGGCGCCTGCCGTGCCGGTCGTGACCAACCTCACCTTGTCCGGCCCGTTGCGCCGCGGCAAGTGGACACGGGCCGAGGAAGACTACGCCGCCGCCACTATCTCTTACTTCTGCGACGGCCTTTTGGCCATCCAATACGGCACCACCCTACGCGGGTACTTGGCCCAACAGCTCCACTGTGATCCCATGCGGATCTCGAAAAAGCTGCTTCCTGGCTCGGTCTTTGCCGGCATCAAGATCAACCCCAAGATCGGCCGACGAGCCTACTACCCGTGCGCACAGGACTCTCCTGCTGCAGCACGTTCCAAAGAGAACGCCGCTCTGCACCTCACCAGTCTCCGTCAAGCTTTCATCCAGAGCATTGAGGAGGAAGAGCAGGCACTTGAAGCTGCCAATGGTACAATCAAAGACAGCCCCAGCCACGCCAAGATCGCGACACAGAGCCCCACGCCCATGGCCGCCATCGGCCGCAAACGCAGCTACGACGACATCAATAGTGTCGTGCGTCAACAACAACAGTACCCAGCTGTGGAGCTCACGGAGCCCCAGATCGTCTACCATCTCCAACGTCAGGCTCAGCCGACGCTATTCAACCGGTATTCACCGACAAGCAGTGCTGCCGTGTCTACAACCACTACACCAGCCATGACCAAGTTGCCAAAGTTGACCGTGACAGACGACGTATCCCGTCGTGCGTCCTACTCAACCCAGCAACGCAGCGTGTCACCTGTGACAGTAGCAACCTCAACTGCAGTGCTGCCACCACTGCGCGTCTCGTTGGTACGAGCCTCTATGTGCTAGTTCGTTTTGATGATAGTGTGGTAGAATAGTTAGCAGTGTATGAGGACTAAAGTAATGATAAACCCCATTGTGAACATTCAACAACTGCTTTGCGTTTCGATTCAAGCTCATGCGCGTGTACTACGTCAAGGGAATGGATTCAAATTACAACCGACTGCCAGCCACCAGATCAACTGCATGAGAGGTTTGCATCACGATTACAGAGGTCTCAACTTCAATCAAAAGATCAACAACACTGAACAGCGAGCCACCGTCACCTGTAGATCGAAAGAAGCGTAATTCAATTCAACAAGACGCTCGTGGCGTACTGTGCCGCTGGTCCAGGTGGTCTCGATGCAAATTAGCGGAACCTTCGCACGTACGGAGATATATGAAGTTCCTGCTGTTTAGAGCGCCGCAACTCGGTCAAATGGTGCGACTACATCGCGTTCACTTATGGCTCTACGGGCGTTGCACCGACTATCGTGAAGTAGTCAGTGGTCACTGGCATTTAACCTTCGACACTTGACTTGACACCTCGCTAGTCGTGTGGAAACACTGGGATGGTCACACTGCCTTTGCCGCACGTGTCTTCCGAGTGAATATGCGGCGGACAGGCGCAGCGCTGTGTCGGCACATTGTGCTGGTTCTTCTGCCAGCAAGTGAAGACTTGCGAGAACATGGTGACGTGCTTGGCGTCTTCACCTCGCGAGTGCGTGTGCTGACATTTGAGAGCTGCGTCGCCG
Organism: Phytophthora megakarya; assembly: GCA_002215365.1. Taxonomy (NCBI): domain Eukaryota; phylum Oomycota; class Peronosporomycetes; order Peronosporales; family Peronosporaceae; genus Phytophthora; species Phytophthora megakarya. The sequence goes on along the minus strand of NBNE01001787.1, from coordinate 2,988 downwards.
AACGCCTCGCGCAGCTTCTTGACGTCCACGTGCTGACTCACATTGTCCTGCACGAACTGCGGCGTCGGAGCGCGTCTCGTTGCGCTCGAGGTTGATGGCGTGTGTGAAGTAGTCGACCTGCTTGAGGCCTGAGCACGTGCCGTGGCGACGCCTCGCTGTACTTGACAGCAGGCCAGTACTGGTGCAGAGTGTCGATTCCAAGCTCGCGCTCGATCTTGTCGGCGTCGAATTCCTCCGTGGAGCAGAAGCTCGGCGGTTGGCTGCCTGCCAGCTCGGGCCACAGTCCGTGCAGCGTCAGATGCGTGCGCCAATAGATCTGCGGCGCTCGGCAGCCTGTATGCTGCTGCTCTTTGCCGAAGCAGAAGGCTGGTTGCCAGCTCTGCGCCAAGATGAAGGGCTGGGGCGACAGATTGGACACAGCAGCATCGTACATGGAGACGCTGCGGTGCGGCGTGTCGACTACAGACGCAGACGTGGAGAGCGTGAAGAAGGACGTCGATACGGCTAGGAAGCCGAAGAGAGACGTCATGATCATGATGTTGCTGCAGGAGAGGATGATCGTGACAAAGAGCTACTTGAAGTTCGTATGCACAGTGTAGCCATGTTCAAAGTATCCGTTACAAAGTAGCCATGTCCCAATAAATGTTCCTCATACTGGTACACGTACTACAGTGGTATTACTGACATGTTGGCAATTCAAAAGCTAACCAATTTATGTGGTATCTTTCTTCGATGCGATTTTCGTACGATTGAAAGTCCATTGAGCCTTCTAACTGTAGAAATGACGGTTAAATACGAGTGAGTCTTGTGTATTTGGGACGATCCTTCAGTTGGAAACTTGCTGCAAACCATGAAGTCTGAAGACTTCATCTCGTAGTAGTGCTTGGCCTCTAGGGATCTCCACGAACTTCGACAACTTCATCGGATACATCACCAGCTACTTGGATTCGTAGTGGAAAATGTTCGTGCACACGTTGTCCAAGAAACCAGTGTCGTGAGACACCGGCAACACCGTCATAGTCTCCAGCGAGTTCAGGTAGTCCACCAGCACTGCACGGCGTGTACATCCAGGTGGTTCGTCGATTCGTTAAGAAGCAGTACGTCAGCACTGTATAACATGGCACGAGCCACAGCAAGTTTCATACGCCAACCACCCGAAAGCGCATCGAATTCATCATCCAGCATTTTTTGCATAAACTCTTCCTAACAGCTTCAGGGATCTGGTGGACCAGTTCAGGTCCTTGCACATCGACTCGAGCAGACCTCCCTGGCTTTCAACGATGCCCTCGTGTTGCACGTACACATAGCGCAAGGTCTCCGGCAGGCCTTCAATAGCTGACACGCGTTACGAAGAAAAATCTTACCACCGTACGCCAGTGAGAAGTCCAAGTCACCTCCGGCAACACGTAAAGCATTGCAAATAACCTCAGTATCACGGTCGTGCATGTGTAAGACATCACAATGGTGCGCCAAGCCGATCCGCGGTTCTGGGTGGCCAGCGCTGTGCACACATCCGTGACGTACTCCAGCGTGAAGTCGTTAAGACCAGGGTGCGTCGGGCGGTCAAGCCCATGGACGCAGTTAGTATCGGTCTCAAGCCTCGTACGGATGTAAATGGGGTCCTCCTCCATAGCCTCGCCGTCACTCGCAGCGTGAACAAGGTGAGCACGAGCTTCCTTCGCAGATTCAACGACTTACTCGTCGATGATCGCCTCCAACTGCGGTAGCAGCAGGGGGACAAACTGCATCACGTCCGACAGACGGACCACGAGACGACACATAAAATTTCGCAGCCTTGCGCTTGAGCGAGGACTTGTGGATGCTCGTGTCTCGCAGAGCCTTGCTCGGTGACGATCGGCATGATCTCTGACAGCCAACTTGACACCTAGTCTCACTCAGCTCCTTGAGCAAATTCAGTGCAGTCACTATTGACGCAGTTCTAGTGCCTTGTAAATCTGCTTCAACACACTGAATCGCCAATGGATTCACCTGCTGCGCAATCGTCTTTGCCACAGTAGCCGCCGCGTTCTTCAAAGCTGCTGCATCAGCGTCGTCAGGTGCTACTCCACCACAGGTTCCATCACGGATGACAGCTCGCCACTTTTGACCCTCGCGAGCCGCCGTTCACTTCGCGATTAGGAACTTCTTGAGTTCGTCAAGCGCGGGGATTGCCGTGGGACTGCCAACACCCAAACTCCCACAGCAGCCGTGATGTCAGCCGCAGCGGCATTGCGTTCCCCCTTGGAGGAGAAGGTAGCCACGACAGGCGGCACAATGGCGACGAGCTACGTCTTGATGGCCTCCGCATTCAGCAGCTTGAGCACCTTGCGCTGCTGGTTGAGCTGGTCGCCTGTAACGACCCACATACATAAAAGCATACACTTCTAAAATATAGCAACCTAGATGTTAAAACAAACGCGTCTAATATTCAGCAAGATGTTCGTGTGGGTTGGATTTTGCTATACGGAAGACCCTGGTTGAATTAGTCAAATCATTCCGCAGAGTTAATTTCATTCGTATTAATCTTTCGCCTTTTACTAAAGATTACCGTGGAATTGACTCATAAAATGCGGCTTCAACCAAATTTCTGGATCCCTCCTTGTGAGGGGAACTTTATATTTTATTCTCACTTTTTATATTTATACTAGCCACCAAATGTTTACGTTAGTAAATTGTAGTTTTGTATCACACGAATGATATCAATCGTAGGCTGCCACTCAGAATTTACAAGTATACCACACACGGGCTTATAAGTTTTGGTTTTACCTGCTACATTCATATTATGTTCTATTGTCTGTACTGAATTATGCTTCATTCTATTATATTCGATTCCATTCAAAATTCCATTGTATTATGTTGTATGCTATGATATTCTACTATATTCTATTTTTGCATCGTCCTAATTTATTATATCCAGCTACATGTATACTATATTTGCACATTATGTATAGTTTCTACATGTAGCTGTATTCTATTATGGAATATAAC
>NBNE01001786.1:0-10965 GCA_002215365.1 Phytophthora megakarya | reverse complement strand
CACAGTGGTAAGTCGGATCCAGCATCTTCACAGATTTTGCTGATCCCACTCCACCACACGCCGGATGCCGTTCGGCCTTAAAACGCGCCAATGATTTACCAACGGATGATGGACAACGCTTTATGGGGGTTCGGTCAGCCCAAGGGTAGTTGGAACGAGTACTCTGAGCGTATGCGGTCCGCTGAAGAAGACGTCGAATGTACCAAGACAGGAGTGACAGAGGGTTCGACGAGGCCTCGTTCCAAGTTCGAGCCCGACCGAGAGTCTGCATCTAACCCGGACCCTGTCACAGAACTAGTCAATAGTTCGGTGGGGGATATGTTTTCAAATGGTGAACCAGACGAGTCCTCGTTGGTACCCGTATTTGACCGACGTCGTTCGTCGATGATATTTGTTTTGGGAGCGAGACGGTCGATGGATGTCTGTCAACCCTAGATCGATTACCCCAAAGGTTTCCTGAGTGCCGAATCAGTGTCAGCTTCACTAAGAGCATGTTTGTTCAGTCACGAATCGATTTTCTTTCGCACCAAGTGGTCCCAGAAGGGCTGCGATCAGACGCTAAAAAGAGTAAGTGGGTGACCGAGTTCTCGTTCCCGACCAGTAAGAAAGGCATGCAGTCCTTTTTGGGGTCACTCAACTACTATAGTCGGCTCATCCAGGACATCGCGGTCTACGCGGCTGCGCTGTACCAGCTGAAGGAGAAGGATTTTGAACCGGGCGGTGATCTGTTGGTCGCTCAACAGAGTTTTGCAAAATTACAACAGAAGATCCGTGACGCTCCAATTCTGCGCCATTTCGACCGGCGAAAAGAAGTTCATGGAACACTGTTTGCGAACGAGTGGGCGTTAAGCTCCACCCTGATGCAAGAGCACGACGACAAAAGGCACCCGGTCCGTTTTAGCGGACGTGTTCTGAAAGAGGCCGAGATGAAGTATCATCCGGCTGAGAAGGAAGTGCTAGCCTTGCTATTGCTGCTGAAGACATGTTATCTGCAGCTGGCGGGCCGCACAATTTATGTGTACACGCAGTTCTCAACACTGGAATGGGCGCACACTGTTTGGACGTACGACCCAGTTCGCCGAAATGTTATCACCGTGGCATTTGGTTGTTAACCGAGTCAAGGAAAAGGACTGTGCCTTCGCACAGCTCCTGCAAGCTGGGTTAACGAGTTTTGTGGATTTGGAGGACTCGTTGGCGACGGTTACACCACCCGTGAGGGGATCGTCTACCGTCCGCATGGATCCAGAGCTGTTGTACTGTGGCGAAGCGGAATCCGTGAAAATCTTGTTGACGCGGTTCCCGATACCACTGACGCCCGGACACCGACTAACGAAGGGGGTCCTCCGATGATCCGTGATCTGGTTGTGTTCTTGTTCTCACCTTGTGTACCAGACGGCGGGCGGGTTACGCTCTCCTGGGTGACGCGTGTGACGTCGATCGGCTAAAGTGGAGATGCAGGGACTTGAGATAGCGTGGGACTTCTTCACTCTACCTCGGGTCGGTTGATCTTGATCGCAGGCGCGTCCTTACGCCGAGCTCTAGCTGCCTGGTTGTTGATCCAGGTCTTTTGGTGGTCCAATGTCGGAGATCCAGCTCCTTCCTTACGTATACTTGCCGCTTCCTGTAGAGGGGAACTTGTTGGGTTGAGATTCGACGAGATCTTCCGGCCAAGCAACCAATCCCTTCCGACCAGTAATAAACACTTGAGGACAAGTCACTAGGTAGGGGAAAGCTGGCCAATATATTATCCAGGCTTAACCGCTACGCTAGATCCTACGTCCTTACCGTCTGTGCACTTGCGAGGCCAATCTAATCCCCGACTCCAGGCGTGGGTAGATACTTGTGCAGCGTAGAGCACATTCGATTCTGTTTACTTTTATCCCTATACCCACTAATCCATACTCAGCTGCTATCCTACGATCAGCTGACATCCGGATACCTATCTGATCCTGAGATCTGCCGATCGCGATCGTGATCTTGATTGGTGATCGCGATCGTCATCTTGGACGATGATCGCGATCGTGACCTCGGACCGTCTCTCCGATCATCGTCGCGCGGTGACCCTCTTAGTCGTCGTTCACCCGTCACCTACGACAGCTGGCGCACGACGATCCCGACCCGCTTCTCTTCCACGATCATGGATCGCAACCTCGCCTTGACCTTGGATCGTCGCTCACTCGCGCCCCTTGATCGCTGACCAGCTTAACTCCGGGGTCCTTGATCTCCGTCCGTTGACTTGCCACGACCCCGGATCGGCGGTCGTCAGCGGTCCATGTCCATCATCTCCCCATGATCTCGGATATCTCGGACCGGGGCAGGTTGCGGGTATGTCGCCATCCATCACTCCAGGGATCAATCTTGGGTCATCCGAAGTCAACATCACTCACCGGCGTTGTCGCACGCTGGATCTTGGGCAGGTGACCCGATGTCCAGGATTGAGTGGTATTCCTGTCGCATGACCCGTCTCTATCTCGCGATCTGGTAGCCGAGGTTGCCTTTCTCGCGAGATCTTATTCGCACTTCACCACAGTACGCTCGCCTACCTAGATCCCATTGTGGGTTCGTAGTCTCGTTTGATGGATCAGCCAAAATCGAGAAATACGGTGGCTGTGGTAGTTGCTCATGGATTGTATGGCGACTACCTGACTGGACAATATTCACCGCTGCGAGTGCTTATCTCGAAGCAACAACAGTGAACATGGCCGAGTACTTTGGCATGAACAATGGGGTCCAGGCAGCACTGGACATCAGTGCCACCGACCTTGTCATTGTTGGTGATTCGAGACTAGCAATCCAGCAGTCACTAGAGGTAATTGCGTGTAAGAAGGAGTCACTTATGACCCAACTCAACCGTCACTGAGAGCTCGTTGCCCGACTGAAGTCAGTCAAGTACCTACACGCATTACGAGAGTATAATGCGTCGGCTGACTCGCTGGCTACGGAAGCATTGAAAAACAAGGCGTCTAGCGTTATATCTACCGAGCCTAGGCTGGCAGAGCTGAGGTCGTTGAACCGTATCCAAGAGGTCATCTATGCACCTATCACCGAGTCCACGGTTGATAAACCCTCGGTCAGCATCGCACAATCCCAAGTTCAAACGCGACATTTGCGACACATGAAACCGTCACAGCTATCCGGAACCGTCCCGGAGCCGCGTCGAAACAATTTCTTCGATTTTGTGCGAAGGGACCAGAGGGAGATAGGGGACCCAACGGTAACGACCAGGCTCCAAGCTAAGTCGAAGCTAAACGCGTCAGATTTGCCGACGAAACCTCGGTGACAGGTGAAGAAGATGCGACGCAACGAGAGGAAGCCAATGGTGTACCAACAGAGGACTCAGTCCGTCAGGAAGCAGAGTTATCAAGGATAACGGTACCCAACTGTGATACCCCCGTGTCGCCTAACGCAGAAAACGTGGATTCACTAACGGTCCAGCGAGAACGCCGAAGAAGGATTGCGACCGCTCAGGACGAGAAGTTGCGATGGGCAAATTTGAAGACAGTTCTCCGCGGGGATGAATCAACCCTAACGTACCGTGCAGCGAGAGACGCGAGGAAAATGTCCGAGCACTTCGTCCTAAGCGAAGACAATGTGCTCTACTACGTTGGAACGAGGCCTCTGAGAAGTGACCAACAGCAAGAAGACGCGATGCTGCTTCTAGTAGTACCCTCAACGACGATTCAGGACGGACTACAGATCGGTCACGACTCGTTGGAAGGAGGCCACCAAGGTATTGCTCGAACTTTCTACATAGTGAAACTGGACTATTATTGGATCGGTCTATACGCAGACGTGGCGAGACACGTGCGGTCCTGTCCTGACTGTAGCTCAAGCAAAAGCCGACCAAAGATCCGTGGATACTCTCCGGGGAACATACTAGCGGAACGACCGTTTCAGGTCGTTTCGATGGATTTTGTGATACCCTTACCGAAGTCTCGGCGGGGCAACACAGCGCTCTTACTGTTCCAATGCGCATTCACGGGATACGTGATGGGCAAAACCATCGCAGATACGACTGTTCTGAGAGTGGCTCAAGCTTTGAGGAGTGCGTGTACCGGAGATTCGGTGCACCCTCTCTCATCAGACATGACAGAGATCAACGATTCATGAGCGAGGTGTTCCAATCGTTCACCGAAATGATGCAGTCTAGGTCTAGGGCGACGTTGAGTTGCCAACCCCAAGCTAACGACCAACAAGAGCGCTCGGTCAAGACCGTCATGCAATCAGTGTGCGTGTACGCAGAAGACCCACTGCAACAGGACTGGGGCGAGATCGCCGAAATGCTGATCTATGCGATCAACAACTCGATGGACACAACGAGGAAAGAGACACCCTTCTTCCTCGTCCATGGGTGGGACGCTCAGTCTACGCTCAAGGCGATGTCCTCGTCGCTCAAACGAGAACTCGGTCGACAATCAGACGCACTGGCGTGGCGTCGAGAAGTGAATCGCCAACAAGAAATAACGTTGGAAATGACCAAGGAATACCAGGCCACCGAAAAGGCTCGGAGAGCAAAGAAGCGCAATGAAACCCTCCGTGGTCGAGGAAGAAGTATGACCCAGAAACAGGCCAAACCGTTACGCCAAGTGATGATCGGCCTGCGACAGGGTCAGTGACCGAGGACTCGGACGGCGATGTCACGGGTGTTACGAGATCTCTGCTTGAGGTCGGGAGTCGTGTGTGGCTGTATATGGAACGGGTGAAGCCAAGACTGGCGAAAACGTTTTCACATCGATGGCATGGACTGTTTAGGGTCAAGAGGAAAGTGGAGGAGTTTGCATACGAACTCGAACTTCCCGACGGAAGTGGGTACAGGTTTTACCCGGTAGTGCATGTGTCACGCTTAACGATGATAAACGAATTTGGAGATCGACCGAGTGCTCGCCTGACCCAGGACGCGAACGAGGCTTCACGGTTGGATTTTGATGAGGATTTGTTCCCAGAGGATAACTGGGAACCAGGCCCTGTCGCGGGTGAATTTGAAGTCGAAGCGATACTGGATGATAGAACCCCTCTGTCCCCTAGTACAGAACGAGCTGTCAGAGAGTTCAAGGTGAAGTGGGTCGGCTATGATGACCCGACTTGGGAGCCTGCATCCAATCTTTCGTGCGGTGGTCTACTATTCGACTATCTCCGAGAGAAATGTCGCGACCGAAGGTTGCAAATGGGATGAGGACTAGATGCGACTGATGAATGAACTGTCTGCGGGGTTAAGTGCAGTCCACAACAACAGACGAAAGAAGTTACTGCACCGGAGTGCATATTGCATGTTTGTATATGATGTGAACGAATTTTCGAAGTGGAAACGTGGAGAATGAAGATTACGAGATTACTTGAAATTACCACTGGAATAACAAAACTTGCTTGAGAATCAGGCTACCTTGAAAAGGAAAGGAAATGAAGAACTACTCTGAAGCCAACCGCTCGCTAGTAGCGAACTGAAACCAGTATCTTGAACGGATGCGAGCATATGTCGGAAGGTGGCTGTTCCACATCATGAGCAGGGGCCTCAACGCCAGCCGGAGTAGCCGAGTCCTCAGTCGCCCCACTACTGGATCCCGATGTCGCTGTTTTGACAGGGACAAAGGAGAACGAGTCCTTGCTGGGAGCATCCGTCGCCTCGGTAGACTCAGGAGGGACAGCCTCAATACCAACCGAGCCTTGCCCGGCCGACTCGACAGGTGTAGACTCCTCAGCTTCGACGAACAATTCCTCAATCCAAGAAGCGGAGAGGTCAGCATCAGCAAGGGAGGAGTCCACCACAATGTTTGAGATAACGGCCTGGCGAGTCATGGACGACGGCACTAAAATAGGGGTCTTGGGGTTACAGGGAGCATAAGAAGTGTTGTATGGATGCTCTTCAGGAACATCGCTCCAACAATTTCTCCATGGTTGCTCCACATCCAGCACCCGTAATTCTTTAGGCCAATCCTCGGTAGTAAGAGCCCATTCCAACACCTCCGTCGAATAATGAAGGTAGCTGGGCTCCAACAACACCTCGGTAGGCAAGGTACGCTTTGCTCCCGTACACCAATCCCACAATCGATCGATCTGCAGGCGCAGAAGATCAGCCCTATTATTCCACATCCGATTCAAATCGTACCAAAGATCGAGAATCGTGTGTGTGAATGGGTCAAGAGGGTCGGCAGCCGCATTGAATGCCTGGATTGCATTCCTCATGGCTGACATTTGCAACCAGTGGCGACGTTCCCACAAGGCAACACAAAGGTCCACCTTCTCATTGCCCTCGTCGCAATGCCCCGAGAACCGCCGCCACATTCGAATGAGGCCACCGAGTCCGGAAGCTCGGATGGAGATTCGCACCCCTTGTACGAACTCTCCGAGCTCAAATGTCAAGGGATCGTCTGACATGCGATCAAACGAAACGCGCCAGGGATGCCTTGAACTCGCGATGTTGTGCATGAGAGCGAGAAAAGCATAGTCGAGCGGGGATGCAAAATCCTCGTGAGCCGATACCGACAGGCTAACATTGAGGATTTGACACCAGGCCTTCTGAGCACCAGTTGCAGTGAAACTGGACTGTGGAATCGTTGGCATTGCCAGTCAGTTCCTCGAATTGGTCGCCCTCGAGACCTCAGTCACCGCGGGGGTGAAAGCCGAGGTGTCGGTCCCACGCTGTGCAGTCACGGTGGCGGTAATGACGTGAGTCCGACGCCGAGACCGAGGCACACTCGGAGTCAAAATTCCGCGACTGCAACGAGTACGAGGAGTCGGCCGAGATGAAGGCTTGGCGAACTGATGTGGACGAGTACTCGCCCTTGGGGAGGTGACAACAGTCCGGGTCGATTCTCTACGATCAGGGGTTGCAGATAGATGGTCGACCGAGTTTTCACATGCACCCCCGCCAGCATCGGTCACCACAACTGGTGATGCTCCATCACCCAACTCAGGAGCTGAACCTGCGAGAGAGAGCTCGTTACCACTCTCTTCGCCCCCAGTGACAGTCTCAGCACCCTTTGCAGGACTACCAGAGACCTCCAACTACGCTAAGTCGACGTCCACCTCGTTGAGGAGTTGAGAGATCGGGATCGCCGATTAAGTGCTCGGAGTATGAGGCAAGGGCGTTAGCAGGATCAGCTGATCCTGAGCCCGATGCACCACCAACCGAGGGGTCCTCAACGAGAGCCTACTCACTAGGGACCTCCTCTCCAACTGAGACGTCCACAGCAGGACCCCTTTTGGTAGGAGAGTCACTGCCGGGGGCAGTGAAGTCAGCAACCGAGCCCTCGACGCTAGAGTCTACGAGGGGCACGGAACCATGTGAGCCACCCCGTACGAGGGCTGCAGCTAGAAGAGGCGAAGGAGAACGAGACTTGCTCGCAGGCGGTGAACTAGCTCTCGACAACTTGCGTTTCCGACCATGCACCGACCCCGTGACTTGGGCAGCCGATCTCTCGTTGACGAGACCAAGCATAAAGTCGTCATCGGCCAACTCTTTCTCTATGTTCTCCCGCATCCTCAACTCCGATGAAACGCAAGTACTTCTCCGAGGACGTCCATCCTTGCAGGGAAAGAACGAAACCACAGGACACGAGAACGGGCTCGAGTCCTTCTCTGGTGGCAGAGTGACGAAATCATCAGATGTTAGGTCCACGACCTCCACAGCCGACGACGAGGTTGGAACATCATCAACAACAGATGCACTCAACCCTGTGTCGGATTTGGTGTCCTCGTTGTAGGCCTCGGCCGCCATATCACCTCCCATATCGTCATCGATGCACCCGTCATTGAGAGTCGGTGCAGGAGGTGAGCGGGACTTCTTGGCCGGTGGCGAAATGTCGGCCGAGGAATCGGGAGGTGACCGAGCCTTCTTGTGACCTTCGGTGTCACGACTGCTGGCTGTGTCTTCTTCCTCAAGTTCACTAAGGAACGACAGAGCCTTCGAGATGCAGGAAGCTTGGAATCCACCGTGTAGACGCCTGTTCCGAGGCATATTGCCAGAGGCGTCGACGCTTAGGGCGAGATGCATCTAGCGGCGCGTCGTCAAACAACCCCCCCGCTGCTTCCAGCGGCCCGTGAAGCTGCTGAAGCGGTGAGAGAAGGAGGGTTAGCCACGGGCCGGATGAACGAGTGCTCGGGGGACTCGTCTATGGAAGCCCCAGATCCAGATATTGCCACAGAGGAAGCGGACGAGGCCTCGGTAAGGTGAGAATCGGAAACCCCGTCGTCTGAGAAACGGCAGCGATCCTTCAGACTCCGTATAGCATGGGCCTGTTCCGCCACCGCTATGTCCTGGTCGCGATCACGGTCGAACAGATCTTCATTTTCTGCGCAGAGAACTTGGTTTGAATCGTGTTGTGGACCGAGTAAAAGTCCTCGTTCGCACGGACAAGGTCAGCATCAGCCGACGTCCGGAGCTGAGTCTCGCTAACGAGGTCTCGCTCGGCGTTCTCACAGCGGGTCAGAAGACAAGAGACCTCTTCTCTCAGCTCAGCCAACTCCTCAGCCTCATGCGGCGGGAATTGATGCGGTGCAACGACCGCCGCCAAGTCCTCAGAACCGTTGACGCGTCATCCAATCGCCGGTCGAGATGAGAGTCCACGCGTAGTGGAGGCTGACGGACAATGCCCACAACGAGTTTCGCGAGATCGCACAAGGATGGCGAAAACTCGGTGGTGTCTCCACGAGACTCGACCGAGCCACCCAAAAGAGTATTGTCCTCGCCCGACACCCCGCGCATTGCCGAGTCCACCGCCGGTACGAGAGTTGGTGTCGGGGAGGAGCATACTCCTGTCGAGGGAGTCCCTGGCTCCGAAGGTACCGAGGGACCGTCCTGCAGCCGAGGATACTCGAGCGCCCTGTCATCTAACGTTGGTGCGGGAGTTGGTGGACGGGAACCCTCGACCGAGGTCTCGGGAGGTGGGGAAGTTGTGTTTGACGACCGAGAATCCTCGGACACCCCGTCATCTGATGCAGACGCGGGAGTTGGTGACCGAGAACTCTCGGTCGAGGCCTCCGAAGACGGAGGGGATGGAATAAAAGGATGAATCCAGTGGAAGTATGACGAGAAGTCAGAGACGTCGCCAACCGAGGGCTCGATGAGCTGGGGAAAGAAGAACGTACCAGATCATCCTCGAGGAGGGCACAGGCTACCGCAGCCGAAGCAGCGACCAGAGCGTGTGAGGTAGGAGACATGAGCTCTCCTGTAGAAGACGCCACGACGCTCACCAATTTGGAGGGCATGCGTCGAGGCGAGGGCAGTTGTGATGTAGCGAATCACAGCCTCGCAAACCACCGAGCTTTCAAGGCCAATTGGCACAAGAGCTTTGGAAAAAGGCTCATGATTGGTCGATATTACTCCCCGCGTCCTAGTGACGGGGTCACGCTTGGGACCGTCCGATCCCTCGGTCATCCTAATATAACCTGGCTGAGGGCTTTCTGGGTTATCCTAAATTAGGATGCTATGCCTTATTTAACGGAGTGCTCGTTTAAGCGAGTCCTCGGTCAGGTCCGGAATGATGGTGAGTTCGTACCTACGTGAACCCTCGGTCGGTAGATGTCGGTAGAGAGAGTCGGCTGGGGATTGTCCCACAGGATCTGTTTACACTTGATTTTAGTATAGGAGTAGGACTCATTGGTAGATGGGCTGTAGAGAGGCTCTTAGAGCCTCACATTTAACAGTAATATAAAGCAGCTCTCCCCCATTGCTAACAAGGGTAAAGTCCGTCTTCGGTAAGTCTAGTTAGCTTATCTTAGGCCAGGATACGACTGGTTGTGTGGACTGTTGATAGACCCGAAGTACATTGAACCAAGGGTCTGTCTGCTAGGTAAGGCTAAGAAGAGAGTGTGGCCGCATATAGAACGTTAGCGAAAGCTCGTTCAGTGTGTATTTGTGTGGACAGAGGGTTCTCACATACACTAGACTTCCTACAGAGGATTCCCTCGGTGCCCCTGTACTAGGTTTGTGAAAACCGGTACCCTTATTCTGAGGGACTCCAGTGGGTTTGTGCGAGAGCACTAAATATACCTCCTAGTCCTCGTTCGTGGCTAGGTAGGCTTCTTAAGGGTTGACCGAAGGCAACCCGGGGTACACAGAGGCTAGTCCAACCCGGTGTAAGGGATCGTTCCTGGTCATCAGATTTAGATCCAACAAATCATTTACCTTTGTGGGGAAGTGTGCGTTGTTGGTAGGAACTCACCCGAACATGAGAATTCTATCATGTCCTACACGACATGACACCTCTACCATCGAATACCCCCAGCTTTCGAAAGAAGATTTTTCTCCTCTAAAGACAGCCTTTGGTACACTCCCACATTTTAGCATGACAGCGTTCATGGTACGGCTTGTAGCCATCTGTACGGAACGGGAAGCTGACATACTGCACGCGTCGAGTTTTCTTCCCATTGGTCCGGGGGGGGGCTACCTCCCTGTCGAACTTGAGACTCCCTGCCGAACTCGACGCAAAATCTACATTCAACATCAATTACTGCGCCAGTACTGGGATGAAGCTCTGACACCGACTCGAATTGAATGTTATTCCTGGAATTGTGTTTTCTTGTCTGAAGCCATCAGGATCGCAGATCGAATCGGTTTGTGTTGTCTCCAAAGGCTAGCATCACGTACGATTTCAAGCTAATTTCAACAGATAAGCGTCTTATCCATGAAAAAACCATTTTTACTGATGATCTTAATAAAGGGATTTATGGAAAATTTGGTCATTTCCCACAAATCCCTTTTTAAAAGAAGCGTCCCGTGAATAACGTTTGCACGCAATGTACCGGTAGCATTATCGGTAATGTTTTTTGCTACTAGTATACCGGTAGTATTACCGGTAATGCTTTTGCTACTAGTATACCGGTAGATTTGTGATAGAAATCTACGAGTACCGTATCCGGGTTTTTATGACGCTCCGCTGCTGCGTTGTACATATATGAGACGGCGCCAAACATAATGATACTTATGAACCATTTGGAGTTTTCGAGATAATCACGTTTGAAGTTGAC
>NBNE01001785.1:0-10966 GCA_002215365.1 Phytophthora megakarya | reverse complement strand
GGGATCTAAAGCTGACAGAATTCCCGCAGAGTGGATCCAATATTCGAGGACGTTCGTGTGCACTCACTACGGGAAATATCGCTCGCAAGCAACCAGCAAGCGACCTCGTCAGGAAACTCTAGCTCAAGGATGCCAGTCGCAGGTAAGGCAATCGATCGGGTTTTGATCTGCCCCAATCGGGCAAAGTCTGGTTTCGACCCTTCCCAGTCGGGATAGTCGGGTTTGTGTCCGACTCAGTCGGGTTGGATCGGAAAATGCTTGTGATTTTATCTACAGTTTGGGCGTGAACTAATATTGGTATCACTTCTCATCTTTTTTAGTTTAACACTTGTGTACAGGTAGTCGACAAAATTAACAAGACATTCGCTGTCAAGATCACTAAATGCCGCCTTGAGCATAACCACAGCTTAAATGAGAGGGCATTTTCGAGCCACCCTTCAAAACGCGTTGCCCTCGATGAGGCTACTTTGCGGACTGTGGATGAGTTGAGAAAAGCTGGCGCCAAAAAAATCAGTATTCTGAAGTTTATCAAGGAAAACTCAGACAGCAACCCAAAACCAAAGGATGTTCAGAATCTGGTAAACAAGCTTAAGCTTCGCGAAAATGAGAATGGTCCGTCTACAAGTGCCAAGAGATTGAAGAAATGGATGTCCGAGTTTGGTGACGCCCCTGGGAACGTTGGTCGTATATTTGTCGACAACGTGGAAGGGAAAGTAAGTCATTATGTTATTGAAACGCGATCTTGATGCATAACATCATCACTAACTTGTCATGTAGAAAATCGCCACATGCATTACACTCCAAACAAGTCACATGCGAACTGTTTTTGAACAGTTCCCCGAAGTACTCTTAATTGACGCTACGCACGGAACCAACAGGTCGAAGTACAAAGTCTTTTCGTTTATGGCTCACGACGCGTTCGGCAAAGGCCAATTTGTGCAACATGCACTTTTGCAAAACGAGCGCTGGCCTACGTTGCTGACTGCGCTGGAGGAATTCAAAGCGAATAATCCTGCGTGGACCAAGGTGCAATGCGTGCTTATTGACAAGGACTTCACAGAGATGTCTGTCCTGAAAAAAGCGTTTCCTGGAGTCCGAATTTTGCTATGTCAATTTCATGTACTGAAATATTTGCGGGAGGAGATCGCCTCAGCCGAATACGGATTCAATACTTGGCAAAAGGAGCAATTGCGTGGTGTGATGAACTTGCTGGTCTATGCAAAGACGGAAGTGGAGTACGAAAAACATTTACGATACATGGAGCATGTTGCATCGATGGGGGTTCCCGTTGTGGCTGGTGGGTATGAATCGGATATAGTCTGTGAGCGATCGGGTGCAGTCGAGGACCAGTCGGGTGATATCGGGGATCAATCGGGTCGGATCGGACAAACGGCTGATGTGAATCATATAACTTTAAGTAGCCACGCTTTCGTCACATATTTCGGTAAAAATTGGGATGACTGCCGGGATCTTTGGTGTGCATACAAGCGCCAAAACGCAGTAACTATGGGGAACAACACAAACAACCGTCTGGAGGCTTCGTGGAAGCAGTTAAAAGAGTGGGTGAACTCTTTCATGGCTGTGGATGAATGCATCGCCTCTATCATGTACTACCAGAGCTTACAAGAGCGCCGATTCATGGACGAAGTATATAAGATGGTAAATGTCCAGCATGTGGGATACGGTATTGAGATGAGCCTCGTAGCGAACCTGGTAAGCGAACACGCCTGCGAGTTGATCCATGAACAGTACGTGTATGCTCTCGGTCATGCGTCCTACACATTTTACGAAGGCTGCCCAGATGTGTACTTTGTCAAGAGTGAATCAAAAGAAGTGGATGCTCTGGATGAGTTCAACACAGAGTATTCCGTTACCAAGCGCAACTGGACGTGCTCGTGTTTATTTATGACTACGCGATTGTTACCCTGCCGTCATGTCTTCTTTTTGCGGAAGTCCTTGAATATGGAGACAGTTATTCCCACACAACTACTCCATCATCGGTGGCTACTTACTTCAGTTCGATCTGCTTTTAAGTTCGAAGCTCCAAATGCGGTTGCTTCAGGGGATTCGTTTGCAGTAAAATCTATTTTAACTACGGATTTAAGGCCATGGGACTCCAATCGAAAATATCGCGAAGCTTTTCACGTTGCTTCTGAAATATGTGATACCATGACTGGCCTGGGCATGACCCAATACCGAGATGCAATGCGATGTCTGAAGGAACTATCGAAACGATTCAAGAAGGGGAACTTCGACAGCCGTGCCCCCAACCAGCAGTCACTACCGGATGACAGGTCCGATGTACACCATTCAGATATAAATTGTCACTTGGTTGATGTCGGCGAGCACCATTCTCGGCGACAACTTGTCACGGATTCAATACGATCACAGAGCGAATTGGTGGCTCAGCCAGATCTGTCGACTGAAGCGAGTACTCAATCAGGCCAGTTGGGTACTCAATCAAGTAAATCGGGTCAGTCGGGTACTCAGTCGGGTCAGTCGGGTCAGTCGGGTACTAAACCGGGTGAATCGGGTATGACCACGTTAGAGGCTGTCGAAGGGAGCACTTTTGAAGTGGCAAGCCCCCCTAGGTCACGTGGACGTCCGAAGCAAACGCCACGGGCTAAGAAATCCGCCAGAAACAAAGCAATTTCGGATGCTGAGGAGGATTCTGAGCTGTACTCGCTAAATATCAGCCTTGCGAACGTTCAAGATGTGGTCAATAACCAACCTACATACGCGTCTGCAGCAGATCTACTCTCGCGTTTCAAATTGATTGACTTCGCTAAGAAGCTGAAAGCACCGACAGCCCACAAGATATCTGCGTTGTCTGCTCCCAAGGTGTTAACTGTCATCAGCTCTATCACACGTATGCTGCGTCTAGAATTTATTGAAAGGTGCAAGGTCAAAGTGTCAGGTCTTCAAAAACGCCAAAAGAATGCAAACGGGACAAACCTAGCAGAGAAGGATATTGCTGTGGAAATTATTGGCGTCGGCATCTACTCTACCGAAATGTTGGGTGTGATGAAAAAATGGCACACAGCGATGAAAAGTATTCGGCACGTGGATAAAGCTGTCACCTGGATAGACACCATCGACTTCAACGTTGACGTACCGGAGCATTTTCAAGTCGAGCGTGATCCTAACATTCTAGCCAAACTCAAGGATATCCCGCTCTTTTCGACACAGGTACGAAAGTCGTACCTTTTTATTGATCAACTTTGCTCATTTGCGTCATTGTGTTCCTTTGTAGGCTGAAGCGTTAGAACTCGTTGGTAGATCAACGCTCGGTGACTGTACAATTAACGCTCTGATGTTGAAATTGTTCGGTGAGAGAGAAGACATAATTGTCGTGGATACATCCGTTGCCGGCAACGTGATGAACGGATACCAACCAGTACAGAGCATGAAGAACATATTTGAAGTTGTGCACGGCAAGAAAATCCTGATACCAGTGATTTGCGGCAAGAATCACTGGTGCTCGATCATGATGGACTTACAATTGAAGGACGTTTGCATTTATGACCCTATGAATTCGACCTACGGGGTACACGTTCGTCCGCTTGCGGATAAGCTCGCCAACATGGTACCAGATGCTGCCCCAAGAACGTATCGAATCCGAAAATATGACGGAGATCTCGGCGTACAGCTCGACACCTACAACTGCGGGATATATATGCTTGTCGCGTTTGAACAATTTGCCGGTGCTGAAAATCTGGGACTGCTGAATAGGAAAGTGATAGAGTTCTTAAGGTATCGATATCTATGCATGTGCATCTAATGTCAACAACTTCCTCCATATTCCGAAGTCTTTGAATTGCCAGTAGTACGTGAAGTCGAACAGTCCTCGACGAGGATATCCGGTCATACGTATAGCATCCGGACATGTCAAAATGATGCCGTCTCCGGCTCTCCTCAAGTCGTGCTGAATCGGGTAAACCGATCGGGTCGAATCGGGCATTAATGCCCGGTCTCGTATTACCTAGTCGGGCAAGATAGCAAGTGCCTGTCCCCGTAGAGCCCGTCCGGGTTCTTACAGACATGGCGTGTTAAAAGCTTTAACAGGGCGTTTGTGCAAGAAGATCGGATAAAAGGGCGAAAACGGCGAAAATGCGAAACCTAACTAATTGCGGTCAGCCTCTTTTCCTCATACAACCATTATCATTAGATAGCTGGTTATCTTAAACTTAATACCGTGTTATATATACGGGGACTGAAGTATTTCTTTTTCCACTATAAGCGTTGCGCCACCACGCTTTAGGCGGTTGAGGCAGTTGTTCTTGCGTAGCATTTTTAGAATTTTGAACATTTTTCAGAGGTGGAACCTCTAAACTATCACACACGATGTTCTCATGCTGATGATAAGCGTGTTAGACTCAAATTTATGTTTCCACTTTTGTTATATTAGATTTTTCCTGTTTTCCCCCAAACACCCGACCTTCTTACACAAACGCCCTGTTAAAAACTTAGAAGTTTTAGATACATGAGTCATAGTACTGTACTGTTTAACTTCGGCTTATCTTCGGCGGTCGGAATGTGTTAAACCTCGGACGAAGATAACGATTACATCTGTCGTGGGATGTACACTTGGTTCAGAAACATTTGTACCGAGCGTAACTTCGTACCCGACTCTAATTGGCTACAATGAACCGGGCAGTTCGGTATTCGCGGCTACGGGGAGGCCCAATGGACAAAGTGGGGGCTCTAAGGCCGACTGGCGTCTCTGTGGCTGCATTGATCAGGCGGTATCATGGCTTTATGGTAAGAGTTGGAGTGGGAATACTATTGTGGACACAACGGTAGCTTCCTCACAGATGTACGATACTACTGTTTCAGCGCCTGCAGCCCGAGTTCAAACGTGTATTGGGTTTAATGGAGATACGTTGAACTATGTCAGTCAATCTAGTCTAATCGGGTGTGAATCGGATGCGAGGTAGCAAGTGGAATGAAGCCCGCTGCTGCTCAGTTAATTCGCTCCAAGCTTTCACAATACCGGTGATTTTACCAGACCGACGTCGCTTGCGCCGAGCTCCCGCTGAGTCTGTGGCTTTTGTGGACTAAATACTATAAACACACCAAGATGTAGCGTTGAGCACAGTAAAACCTTCATGCACACAGTGCAAGAGACAGTTGCTATTTCGCACGACAGATCCCGCCACCATCCCTACCCCTACCCCTTTTTGACGCCAGATCTCATTTGCCGAGGGCGAGGAAGGACGTTGCTGGGGCCCTAGGATGTGCAGGGATTTTTCGCGATGAGGTGGACGTTGTGGAGGGTGCTTGAGTGCACCTTGCTGCTAGTTGGACTCCTGCGCGCTGCTGCTGGCTGGGTTTGTGCGTGCTGCTGGTTGGGTTTGTGCGCGCTGCTGGCTGGGTTTGTGCGCGCTGCTGGCTGGATTCATGCGCAGTGCTGCTGGATGGACTCGCGCGCGCTGGTGTTGGATGGATTCGCACGCGCTGTCGCTCTTTCTCGTGCTCGCTGCTGCTCGCGCTGCTGGGTTCGTGCGCACTGGTGCTGAATGGGCTCGTGCGCGCTGCTGCTCGCGCCTGTGAGCGCAGCTGGTTGGACTCGTGCGCGCTGCTGGTTGGGTTCGTGCGCGCTGGTGTAGGGTGGAGTCGTGCGCGCTGGTGCTGGATAGAGATTTTGATGGTACTTTATGAACAGCAAATTGATCTATTCTACTGATAATGCAGGCCCATTTTCTCGTGGCCTTCCTGCACCTTGACCAGACGCGCCACCACGTTTCCGCTTGTTGCTCCCTCGATAGACTAGCGTATCCCGACCAGCAGCGTCAACACCTCCAACTGTTCCAAGAGCGTAAAGCAAATGAACACAGGAAGCCATCTTCGATCACAGCCGACACGGACAGAGGCGCGACTCGATGTCTACGGCCCAGCCAGTTGCGGGCATCCCTAGCAGCTCCATTCGCGCGGTTTCGCTTCCAAGCTGAGCGGAGACGGGCAGGTCTTCTCGTGAGCGACGATCATGTACGTTATATACGTGGATTGCTGGAGATGCTAGCACGTTAACGATGTGACTTGCAGCTTTCGAGTCCGAGCTGAGCAGGAACTCGATGGTGTTGCGTTCGGGCTTGTACTCCCGCAGCACGCCAGCTCGAGCCATGGCATTAGCTCGCCTAACCATGCGGTCATCGACACCAGGCTCCAAAGCAAAGGCTCGGGCACGTACACTTTCACCGCGACACAGAACGAGGAGCTGATCAATGAGGGCCCCGACCTTCAGCTTGCGCCTGAGCGTGACGTCCCGCTTAATTGTGGCGTTGTACGTCTCGCAAGGGTTATTAGTGGTGGCGTAGCCGGCCAGAGTGTGATAGCATTGCCATCGCCACACACGATCATTCAACCACACCGTTCTAAAGTAGGTAACGAACCGGCGTAGCTGCGTGTATCCTTCCCATTTTTAAAGAACTACTTCTTTGCGCTCTTGAAACTCCGAGTCACATCTGGAGAAGTGCATTTCGTGAAGGTCACGCATTACCATCGCTGCGATGCCGATGTCGAAAGCCCGCGTCTTCTCGTAGATCTTCTTCGCCACATGGAAGTAGCACATCAGAAACTTATACGGGCTGCTATCTCCTCCGAAACTTTCACTAAGCGCATTCCATTGCGCGCTATCGGCATCTCCCATCGCAAAATGAACGCGAAGTGGCCTTCCCGTCACTTCAAAAAAAACATCTTTGACAGCATTGACAGAACCTCAGCGTACTGAGTCTGCTGCTGCTGGGATACAATGAAAATTGCAAGAAGATGAAACTTGCGCGCTCGATCCGACATCCCAATTACTATAACTGGGAACCCAGTCTGAGTCAGCTTGTACGTGTCGTCCACGTGCAAGATGAAAGAAGCAGGATCGCGATCAGCTTGACGGAGCAGCTTTTTCGTGGTGACTCCGACCACAAAAGGGTGAGCATCGCTCCCATTTCCAACAACCGGTCTGCCATCGCTATCCGTTCGCCACGTGAACGTGAATGCTGTATTGGCTTCTTCGCGGCCTCTGAAGCCCGTCTCGCGTAGCTTCAGGCGAATAGCGCCCATGCGATCACTGCCACCCAGCGTTGTCGTAATATGGTGGTAAACGAAACGCTGGATAGCAGAGAGCGGTGGGGCTGTTTCCTCATTGAGGCCAAAGCGCTGGATTAGAGCTCTCTAAATACGAGCAGGGCGTAGACCCTGTGCGGCCCAGTCGCGGGCGAGCTCCTTCATGGAAGGCGTTAAGCGAGGCCTGGCGAGCGGTCGCACGTGGGTGACGTGCGAGAGGAGCTCGTCCACGGCCACCACGTCGTGTTCTTGGCATGCACGGACGCGCCCACGCCACGGGCACGGTGTCGCTGGTGCTGCCGCGGAGCACGCTTCGCACCTACAGCGTAGCAGCTGCGTCCTCATCGCGTGCGGAGCTGCATCAGCGCAGATATTGCACTGGCCAACGTCGCTCCATGCAATGGAGAATGCTTTGAACGTGTCCAGCAGGATGTCGGCGTCCGAGCGAAGCATGCTTGGGGTGAGAGTGGTCCAGGGGAGCGGTCGAGGCATTGGGGAGGAACTGAGTGGCGAGGGAGGGGGGGGTGCGCGTGTACGGTAAATTGCCGAGTGAGCCAGCAGCAATTCAGCAGAACAGCACTAGATGTAATTGGATAAAATAAGGTATTGTGAGGAACATGATTGAATAAAAATACGTTGTCGTGAGACCAGGAAATTAGTGGTTGTGGTGCGATGTATGTAGTGGCGGTCTCTCTTTGTACGTGGAGCAAGCGCATTTTACTGTGCTGTTGAATGTGTATTGTGCCCGTTGTTTTTTTGTCGTGAAAAGGACACGTCGTCGCTTTTGTGAACGAGTTCACTAACACTGCTTCACATTGGCTTGTCATAGTTTTCATTGCAGATATCCAACTCGCTCGCTCTGCTTCGTGTGCTGAGGAAGGAAGCAGAGGGACACTGTCTAGATCCCTTACATACTCTATAATTTCGACAGCTCGAGCACAATCTTTTTGACTGCGATTCGCCGAGAGTTTTGGAAGGGAGCCAAGGCCTTCCATGAAGAACTGAACCAAAACGTCAGAGAGATGCTTACCCTCCAAAGTCGTGAGCGACTTGGGCCAAGCCGTACTCGTTCGAGGAGCGCGCAAGGTAAGCGCAGAAGTTCCACGGTGTATTGGATCACGTTGTTGCTCACTGTTCTCCCTGTCTTTAGTAGCAGTATCAGTATTGCAGAAGCACCGCGAGACGGCTTCGAGATGATCAATCCGATCTAGCAGGCGGTACATCATACTTTTGAGATCGTCGTTAGCATTCAGAAGCTGCTGGTGCCCCGTCAAAAGGCAATCGAGAGTCTCTGCAAACGTATGTAATCCTACAAACTGTTCTGACTGCTCCTCCATTGAAAGGCTGTCTTTAACGTGTTGAATAGGTAATGATAACATGTTATCCAAGACGAAGCGCTTGCGTATCTTGCTCCCCCATTCGAGTAATTCTTTCTGACATTCCCGTGAAACTGGCAGGCTGCTGTGTACGCGCTGCAGCAATTGGTGGAGGATATGCTGCGGCAATATTTCGAGAGTGTCGCGGTAATACATCAGCAAGGTTGCGGTAAGACAGTCTGCAAAACCTTTCGGTGATATCTTTGCGAAATGAAGCAGTCGTAGACTTTGTGCAAATTGGCTAACTCTGACAAATGTCTGGTGGAAGTCCTTGTTAAAACATTCAAGTGATGCGGGATGCCCGGCCTGCTTTTTGTCAGTCCATCCACCTAAGACCTTTGCAACGTTTTGGTCGCTCCCAGATGTGGGCGATATACAGTATATAGAAGTGTAGCAAATCCGTCCATAGACCACACTCCACGATGTGCCAAATCAGATAAGTTGACGCTTTGGTTTGTGCTGGCGTACGCGACCCCGCCGCGTCTAGCCGAGTGCGACTGAAGATTCTTCGTTAATACCGTGTTGTCATCGTGCTCGCTGACTGACTTTAGTACTCGGTTGATGTATGCAGCTACATGTGCATCAGTATTCGTCGAAGAAACTTGCGAAAAAAACTCGTGATGAGGCATTGTAAGGATCCACCTCTAGCGGGGAGGCTAGGGAATGAAATGGATCGATGCTCCAACATATTGGAGAGCAGAATATTGAGACACTCTGTTGTTGGTGCACTTTAATATTGATCATATATTTGCTGTTAGTATTATTTAGTGAACCAGTAAGAGGTCCACTGAGTACCCTATAAGGCAGGAATTCCATGCCCTTATTGGCAGAAATCGAGACGGTTGCTAGACTGGCCCATGCGCGTCGCGGTAGAGGTCTCTATAGACCTCTTAGATGTGCTAGCCGAGCCATTCGTTGAGCCTCTTTTCGCGCACGGCCAGCAGTATAAATGCCATTCAGGTTTTCGGCGCGTTTGGAGCATGTCGAACAGGTTCGACGGGGGCTGTAAGGAATGGGAAAACCAGCAGGCCTTTCGCATCGAGGACATCGCGCTCGACACGCTCGTCGACGAATGGGATAGGCTAGTGCACGACGAGCCCCCGTATGATGATGGAGACCAGCAAGACGTCGGCTCGCAGCTGTACGAAGAGCATGGGCTAGTTGATGAGGCGCCACTGAACGATGAGCAGCAGCTGAACGACTATGACATGCCACTAGATGACGATGGCCTGCGTACAACTACGATTATAAGTCCGCACAGTATCGACAGCCACACAACGACCGCGCCAGGGACTCAACTTCTCTTCACAGACCTCCTCGCATCCAGCGAACCGCTCGAAGCGGCCCCATCAACCAGCCAATCGACCCCGCACAACATTTGGGAGCCTAGTGGACTAGGAAAGGCGTACATGCAGTCGCTGAACATGCAAAGCGGGCTCCATGTTGCAGCAGCAGCGAAGGTCAAGAAAGCGTACAATGACAATGCTGAGTATGGCCTTTTTGCTCTCTTTCTCACAGCTGAATTCCGGCGGAGCTTACAAACGTGGACGTCAGACGTTCTTACAACGACAGGACAGAAAAAACTTACCGACAGTGAGTTCAACGCAGTATTTGGGACTGGAAATAGCAATGAGTATCTGTCTGCTGAGCGATATCTCCGAGTATTGGTCTGATTATCGTTTCCTGGACCAGCCAGCATTTTGCGGAGACGATGGCACGGAAAAGATTCCAGAATATTCGGTCAGCTTTACGATTTCATGCTCCTCAAGATGCTACACTCGACAAGCTCCGCGATCCTTTGTGGCACAGCAGAACCAATCTAGCTCACTTTCAGAAGCGGTTCGCTGTGTTTGCTGTACCCACTGGCGTGAGTAGTATAGATGAGATGGCAGTACCAACAAAGGCTCACTCTAGAGCCCGCACGTATATGCCGTCAAAGCCCGACAAATAGGGCGTGCGGTTTTACGCGGTAGTTGGATGGGACTCTCTTTACGTGCACACGCTATGGGATAACCCATCGGGGAATACTCAATCGACAACACCAGCTCAGCGATACACTCAGCAGTTTCCAACACTCCGCACCTCTCTCTACAATACTCCTCGGCGTGAAGATGTTCCTGTCGCGGCCAATTCGGCTACAGCTTTGTGGTTGGCAATGATTGGCCACCAAGAAAAGGTTTCACGAGCACCTACTGGCTACCGACTTGTCGTGTCCGACAATTTCTACAATCGACATTCATTTGCTAGACGCGAGAATGGCTCTAGCAGCTAGAGCCATTCTCGCGTTCACCGATGGTGAGGTGCACACAACTGGAACTGTGCGCCTCAACTTGATTGACAAATGGAATAAGCCAGCAGTAGAAGTGTCTGTACAGCGTGTGTCGGAGGCAGAACGTGGTCAATGGGAGCTTGTTGCGGCGGTGGAGCCGCTACCAGCGTGGAAGAAGGAAGATGTCCAGCACCAAAAAGCCCAAAAGGGGCTCCCAAAGTCGCGGAAAACCCAGTTCCAGCCAACGTTGCAAGTAGCTGAT
>NBNE01001784.1:0-10966 GCA_002215365.1 Phytophthora megakarya | reverse complement strand
CGTCTGATGACCGAGGATCACAAGAGAGACTTGGATCGCGATGAAGATCCAGACAATTACGACATGGGTGGGGGCTCTGACATCGAGGAGACGTTAGATCAAGTTCATGACCTGCTCGATCAGCTCCTTGAAAAGGACGACGGCGCCGCAAGTTCTCCCCCAACTCGTGAACCACGCTATTTGACCTACGAGTCGGGTGGATCAGGGAAGTCTGGTGCTCCTGTTGGCTCTGATCCTGCCTCCAATCCAATTTCCAAGTCCAAGTCCCGATTCACGAGCGACCTCAAGTCCCCTAAGAATGTAGATTCGGGGGGAGATGGCCAAGAATTAGATGACACTTCACCAGAGAATTCAGCCGAAGTCGGCAACGACGAAGTCCTAGATGATATTTTGCAGGCCCAGGCACTTATGGCTCTCTCTCGATCTTGATCCGAGCAGCGGCGACGCGATCATGCTGCTCCCCGTCGCACCGGTGCAGGTGGAGCTGGAGATCCTGGATCGGGCGGTGATTCCGATGGTGATGCCTCGAGCGATGGCGGCGGCGGCGGTTCTCCTGCGGATCCGGCTGGAGTACCTCTCCCCTCCATGATGCTTCCAAGACGCCTGTTCGCTGCAGATCATGAGTGTATCCCTGGCCGTCAGCAGACCCATCAGTACAACATCGCTGATGTGGATCCGTGGGTGATCCAACGGATCAACACCCTGACGATTAGGACCATGACTCTGGAAGTGCAATCTCGCGCGTTACCGTTTTGCCCTGAGTGGATCTTCCCTGATCACGTTCCTCGGACTGCCACCCCAAGATCAAATCAGTGTTGCAGCCATCTGATCACGGGCCAGAACATCCACGACCTCATGGTCGCTTTACTCTGGAACGTCCTCGCTGGTGCCAACATACCCGAGCCAATGTCTTTCGAGATCACGGTCGACGGTCGTCTGGAGTTCCTGGTCGAGAGTTATTCCGCGGTGGAGCTTCAGGATCTGATCGCATATTGGGAGTCCAAGCATCGCTTTCCAGTTTCACCGGCGTTAGTGTGCAGTGACCCCTCATTAGCGCTCTTTTTTGTTGTGGAGAGGAAGAATCGCCGATCTCACGCTGGCGCCAGGTGGAAGCAACTTTTACAGCTCTTCTTGATCGCCATGCGCGAGGGCTGGTGTGACCTGGATTTGCTGCTGGAGCCGTATTTTCTCCACTTCCCCAAGCGAACGGATGAAGTAGCCTGGTACCCTGGCATTGCTGCTCGTAGAGCTAACCTCGTGGATCCTCAGTTGCACCGTCGTGAACCAGCAACCCTGATCGAGGCCCTCGTCGAGTGTGATGCTGCAGATACTTGGCATACACACTACAGCCACGCAGACCACCCCGCTCGTCGGATCACACGTTTGGCAGGTAAGTTCTTCAACATGGCGGCATTAAATCCCAATGCGCCACTGCTGCGTCCGCAGCAGTGATCCAGACTTCTTTTGACACGATCTGTCGAGATCATAGCAGTTAAACGTGATACACATCACTTTCTTCTCGCATCTTGTTTCGTTGGCATCCTTTAATTCTGCTAAGTCCCTATCATGATATTTCGCGCAGATCTTCGCTCCAACACCGCGACACTCATCATTCGTCATTCGATCCATAACTTCCCAGATAATATAGCCCTAGATCCACACTCGGACTTCACTTTCGCTCACTCCCATCTCCACCTCTGAATCAAGCTCTTTCCACATAGATCCTCAATCGGCACCTCGTTCTATACAATGTCACTGTAAACCCTGTCCTCCGATCTGCAACCTCCTTGCAGATCCATCGACGTTCTGCCACACCAATGACCAACTCATCAGTGTGGATCCAGGACTCATGGTTCTTCATGAGACTGCATCACTCCGAACCGGTTGGGATTGGTGCGGTCTCGCAGAAACTCATAAAGTAAGGCGCCACAGTTGAGTTCCGCTTCGTCCACCCAAGTTGGATCTTCGTATCACGCCAGTGTACCAAAACGTCTCGATAGATCCGTCTATATCTCGTTCTTTTGTCAGTCCTCACATCGGAAATTCGATCCACTTCATATTCATCTGGGTCTCAATCTTGGATCCAACTGTCTTCGGGTAAGAGAGCTTCATCGTAGTCAACTCGATCTGCATCCGGCTCCTCTAGGTGAGTTACCGGTCGATCTGGAAATATCGTGACCAGTTTGATCCTTGAGACATGTACTACTGGGAAGATGCTATACGTCGATCCTGCGATCTCCAACTGCATACTCTCCGATTTTCTCAGCGACGCGAAATGACCCATGCCATAAGTGCGCCAGTTTCTTCACATATCCTTCGCGCACTCGATCTAAGTACAACCAGACTCTTGATCCAGTCTCCACAGGGTGTGGATGTACTAGAACATTATGCGTATCGGCCCGATCCACGATTGCTTTGCGTAAACGTTGATTAACTTGTTCTCGAGTCTGTTGATAGTACGTTTGCATCTGATATCGCCACCTTCTTGGATCTCGATCGTCTCTGCGGGTGTTTCCCACCGGGATCACCGCTTCCAGAGTGGATCTAGGATACCAGCCATGTATCATGTAGAAAGGAGTTTTACGTCGGATCCGATCTCTTGCGGTGTTGATCGCGAAGGTGAGTCGTTCGGCGTATTCATCCCAATCACGTTGATTCAGATCCTGCACATACATCTTAAGAGCCCTGGAGGTCGTCTGGACCATACACTCTGCAGATCCATTAGCTTAGGGTCCATAGACCATAGCAACCCGTTGGCGTTGACCCAAAATCTGTTGAAGGACTTGAAGAAGTCAGACATGAAACCTGGCGCTCGATCATGCCGGATCACTTCGCTCGCGCCAAATCTGCGGAAAACGCATTCTTTGTAGGTCTCTGCAATTGTCTGTGCATATCTAGAGACGCTGGCTTTGGCAATTACGTATCTCGAGAATAGATCTACAAAGATCAACAACTCTGTGTTGCCATTGAAAGATCGGGGCAGCGAAGGTATGTGATCCATGGCGGTGATCTGGAACGGGTATGTTCGCTGATGGTTACCAGGCGACTCGCCCTGGATCCGAGGTCGTCCTTTACCTGTCTCGCAGTCAACACATTCCCCTACGTATCGTTGTACGCTCTTATACAGCCCTCTCCAGTGGAAGTGATTACGGATCCGATCATAGGTCCGGCCAACTCCTTGATGACCACCCTGCAAACTCGTGTGATAGTGATGCAAAATATCTTGTTGAAGCGTCTCAGGCGCCACCAGTCGCATCAACTTATCTCGATCCGCAGCGGCCTCCTCAGTTGTCGGACAATAAAAGAGTAGATCCGACTGATCCACTTCATAATTCTTGGCAATGGATCCAAACACCTTAGCGTCTTCTTGTGTCAGATCTCGGATCTCTCCAAACCAAGTACTTCTTCAGTCCTGAGATCCACGACTCCTCATCCTGTGCTTGCCGGATCCGCTCGTGCCGCAGTTCTCTCACAACCTCCTCTCGTAATGAGTCCGGATCAGGCCCAGCTCGCGCTCCAGATCTCGCCTGAGATCGGGTCGTTACGGCAGATATCTGAGCGGCCTCATCTTCGATCTTCACCACCAGGATATCGTCTAACTGATTCAAGGTCACTAGATTATGGATCTACTTCTCAGACTCGACCTCGATCCCACATTGCAGTTGCAGCGCGGCACTTGCTAAGCTGTCGGCACTCCCATTCCAATCTTGTTTAACATGCAACAACTCGTGATCCGGCCAAGTTCGTAGTCGATCCAGGGCCCTCTGGTGTAGCGGTGCAGACCCGGTCAATCTCACTACGCACTTGCCGGATCACCAGGTTCGAGTCTCCGCAGATCACCAGCAATCGTGGATCCAAATCTTCTAGCAGATCCAAACACAACCGCAACCCATGATATTCTGCTTCATTCACTGTTAGACCTTCGGCGTAGCCAGATCTAGCCCTTAGCACCCTCCATTCAGACAGTTTCAAGATCGCGCTGTAGGCGCCTCCACCTCTCTTGACACGAGCTGATCCATCGAAACTAACGACGTATAGATCTTCGTCGCGTCCAGTAGTGGGGATCGGAGCCTGGATCTTGCGCCGGGGCTTCTTTTTAGGGGCGATTGATATCGTCGCCTTATCCACCAGTGATCTAGGCGTAATACTCGCTGCCAATGTTCCTAGGATCTCATCTTCATCCTTGACGCATTTAGTGATCTCGAGATTCCACGGCGACAGTAGAGCAGCCCATTGACCTAACGTCCCTGTAAGCTCTGGGAATTTACTTCACCGTTTTTGGGGTTTGATGATGATGGCAAACTATTCCCTGGCAATAACCAGTACAGTCGATTTCTCAAGATTTTAAATAACGTGTTAGAAGGCGATGTCATGGAAAACATCTTGACCGAGTTTGGACTCGCTCCAGATGACTATGGGACCCACTCCGCAAGAAAAGGCGCCGCGACTTACGTGAGTAGTTGCTCAACGTCCGGTCCGTCTGCTACTGCGATCTGTTTGTGTGCAGGCTGGACCCTTCCCGGTGTCCAAGATTAGTATGTGCGTTTTGAGGCGGCTGGGGATATGATTGTGGGTTGATATGTTGCAGGCCTTCCGTTTGACTCTCCGAAGTTTGCTACGTTGCTACCATTTTTGCTCCCCTGACACTCCAGCCAACCGAGCGATCTGAATTGGAACGAAACCTGAACGTTGCGATGGCAGCGGTTTTTGCTGGAGTACCGCCAAGCTTGAGAATGATCTGTCAATTCGGACTTATATCGATGCTGCACCACATCTCGTTCTTGCGCAGGGAATTACGTCAGACTCATTTGAATTTCACTACACCATTATTTTTATCGGGCTCTCAGTTGCCTTTCGAATGGCTGCAACGGCGTGTAGTGTGCCGCAATTACC
Organism: Phytophthora megakarya; assembly: GCA_002215365.1. Classification (NCBI taxonomy): domain Eukaryota; phylum Oomycota; class Peronosporomycetes; order Peronosporales; family Peronosporaceae; genus Phytophthora; species Phytophthora megakarya. Next base: position 6,073 of record NBNE01001784.1, on the reverse strand, counting down.
AAGAAAACGATCCGATCAGCTAATCTGGCATTCCCCCACACATAGGCATAATGGTAACGCTGGAAAAGTATAAGTCCGAGGTGGAGAGGATGAGAGAAGGACTGGCAGAGAAGTTTGAGAGTGTGCTGAGACGTCATATCCATGGATCTGTTATGACGATGAGGCGATGGAAATGGCATTCGAGGCTGTGCTAGCTCGTTCGAACGCTTGTTGCAGGAAGCAACACTCTTCGGAGCAGTCTTGCTGTCCACAGCCTGTCACCCAAGTAGATGCACCAGCAGCACCATATTCAAGTCTTCACACGTGGAATGGGGCCTTTCGTCGAGTGCCAAAAGGATTGCTGTCCGCACTGTGTGGCGGCTATGGCACAGGGCAGCCGCCGCTGCGACTTCTGACAAAGGTAGACATGACGACTCGCGGAATAAAGGTGCGTCTGGCGGAGCTTCAGCGGTTGATGCGCCACGTTGAGTCGCTCTTATCAGATGACGAAGTGAGCCGAGCGTATAGCTCTACAGACTCAACTGGGGTTCTTTTCACGCAGGTAAACGCTCGCCTTGCCTTCCCATCTTCATCGAGCAAGGGGCGCAGACTAGATCAATTATCGTGGAGAACATTAGCACGAGAGCTCAAAAGATGAAATACATGTTATACAACACATGTAGACTCATTTTGCGCTCGTATCTTGAGACAATGAATGTGTCGTGCAAAATACACGACGATTTCCAGAGGATTTTTACGTTTCAACGATTTGACTTGGTTTGTATACTTGACATTTTTGCATGCAGGGAAATTGTCGTGCTAGGTGCACGACAATTTCAATACAAACAACCACATTTACACGACAAATTCCAGAGAAGTAGTATTTACAGTAGTGTTGTTGGTTTTGTCCTTCATATTTCCTGTATCTTAGTATAAAATTAAAGATTTTATTTTGATCTATATTTTTGTACTGACAGCTTGGCCGAGTGGTTAAGGCGATGGACTTGAAATCCATTGGGGTAACCCGCGTGAGTTCAAACCTCACAGCTGTCGATCTTTTGCACTGCGCTTGTGTCACCATCATTTCCTTACATGATCTGTGAAGGAAGCAACGATGACTTGTATTTCTGCTAAGACATCATGATGTCATGGTGCCCATTTACTTTGCAGGAGCTCGGTCAGAATCGATACACAGCGTCTACCCTGCGACCAGTAACTTCATTTTACATTTACTACAGTACAACATACCTTCAAACGTGCTGAAATGGCAGCTAATGGCAGCTACACGGTACTCGGCATTATCTGTCGACAGTAATCATGCAACTGGAAACAATACTCGGCGTTTTGAGCTGTGTCATATTGATTAAAGATTCCAAATAGCGGAAGAAGGGCGACGTCCTCCTTCCAGACGCGACCAAGCGTAGACCGTAGGCGTCTACCGCCTATTCTGCTTCCTCCTACGGCGTCACGACATCGACGAACGTCTCCAACCGGGCGCGTTCGGCCTCCTCCGCCGAGTGTTTCTGGTACTGTTTGTACAGCGCAAAACCTGCCACCGCCGCAACACACGCAGCTCCAACAGCAATAACAGTCACAGTTCCAGCCGAGGTGCCTCCATCCGAAGTCTCCGAGTCTGCAGACAAGACCGTCACATCGGTGGCAACACTGCCGCTTCCTCCGCCAACTGTGCCATTGGTCTCACTGCCGTTGTTGCTGGAAGACAAGACACAGCCCCACGCTCCAGTCTTGATGACCTGGCACGTGGCGTCCACCAGCAAGACGCAGCTGCCGTCCTTGTAGCTGGCCAAGTAGTCGTGGCAGTCGGCGGAGGCCACGGAGCCCTTGGCGGGACAAAGCGAACCCTCGGGCTCCAGACCCGACCCGCTGCAGATGGGGCCGTTGATGCAGTAGGTGGCGTCGTGCTCCACACTCACGTCCCAGCAGCCGGCGGTGGGCGCTGTGGTGTTAGTGGTGGTGCCGTTAGTGGCTGTTGCAGAGGCGACGAGAGTTGCGAAGGCGAGAGCGGAGATCTTCATACTTCTGGAGTGTGTTCTTCACTGCAGATTCGAGAATGGATAGCGGAGACGACCGAGGATGTGAGGCAAAGAGGATGGTGAGAGCCCGAGGATCGGCCGAGAGTGACTTGCTGTCTGATAGTCGACCCGTTTGCCGTCGCAGCGACGCTCGCTGAGATAGACAGCGCTGTGTAGCGATCGTCGGCAGCCTTCACTACGGCGCTGCCAGATCGCGCTCCATTCGTTTGGTCTGGTTGACTAAAACCGGCATCCATCGCCTGGAGACAATCGAGCTTATGGCTTCTCTTGGGTATCACGACTCGTGCACGGCGTCCTTGAAGATTTGGTTGAAATGGTTGAGCTGACACCGTATTGAAGCCGCCAAATGGTTTGGAACTTTGGTTCAAGGCGCTGCTTCGGCCATGATCAGCCTGCAACGCGTCTGCGGTCGTGTGCTAATGCTGCTTTTACGATGGCAAGATGCTCCAGATATGGCGCTTTTTACGGTCGTGGCAACGCGTTAGAGCAACGAGATGGCGTTACAGAATCGAGTTGCCGACTGCATGCAGGCAATTCATGAGCTTGGTCAAGTGCATGTTCACACACTTGATGGCCAAAGGCAACACTTCAGGTGGAAGCTGAGGAAGAATGCGTGCGTCGTAATCTGTTCAAACAAGTGTATCTTGAGCTGTCGATGTTTACGACTCTTTCAGCGCGATTACGCCTTGTGGCAATTCTCCGGGATGCGACAAAACACAAAAGGTTGCAAGGAAGATGCATTTTACTAAGAAATGCAAGTCCAAAACTAAACTCAAAGCTCATAGAAAAGTAAGAAGCCGTTGCCTCTAATCCCCACGTCTGCCGACGTTGTTTAAGGCGTGATGACATCCACCATGGTCGTCTCCTCCTCCAACTCCTCGCGCTCCTTCTTCTGCTGGCGGTAAATGGCAAAGCCAGCGACGGCCGCCACAGCCGCAGCCGCAGCAGCGATCGCAGCGATCACTCCAGCCGAAACTCCACCGGCCGAAGCGGCTTCCGTGCCAGCAACAAGTGTGGAGATCGTCTGATCCCCAGCGTCAGTGCTGTTGCCGTACGACCCACTGCCGCTTCCGCAATCGTTTCCGCCGTGTCCGTAACCGCCGTTATCGTCTCCGTATCCGCCGTTGTGGCCGCCGTTGTCTCCGTATCCATCGTCACCACCGTTGTTGCCGTAGTTGGAAGGTGCTGGCGTGGGGTATCCGTAGTCGGAGGAGAGGACGCATCCCCAGGCACCAGTCTTGATGACTTGGCACGTTGCATCCACTGGCAACACGCAGTTGTAGTTGCCTTCGTAGGCGCCTTCGAAGCTGGCCAAGTAATCGTGGCAGTCGGCAATTGCGACGTCGCCCTTCACGGGGCACAATGTGCCTGCCGGGTAAGCACCAGAGCCACTGCAAATGGGTCCGTCGATGCAGTACGTTGCGTCGTGCTCCACACTGACAGCCCAGCAACCGAGGTGGTCGTTGTAGTAAGGCTCAGGGTACGTCGGGGCGGGTGTTGCCTCGTACACAGGAGCGGGCGTCTCATAGGGAGGAGACGTCTCGTAAGGAGCTGGTGTTTCGTACGGAGCAGGCGTCTCGTAAGGTGCCGGGGTCTCGTATGGAGCAGGCGTCTCGTAAGGAGCTGGTGTTTCGTACGGAGCAGACGTCTCGTATGGAGCAGGCGTCTCGTAAGGAGCTGGTGTTTCGTATGGAGCAGGCGTCTCGTAAGGTGCCGGGGTCTCGTATGGAGCTGGAGTCTCGTAAGGAGCCGGGGTCTCGTATGGAGCTGGCGTCTCGTAAGGAGCAGACGTCTCGTACGGAACGGGGGTCTCGCAAGGTGCTGACGTCTCGTACTGCGCGGTAGGTGCCTCGTACGGAGCTGGCGTGTCGTACGTGGTTGGTGCGGGTGTTGCCTCGTAGTCGTAGGCGTTGGCAGTAGCGAGCAGAGTCGCCGCGAAGGAGAACGTCGAGACCTTCATCGCTGCAGTTGAATGGTGTTGCTGAACTCGCTGTCGAGTGCCGGTCTGTCGCCTTGGTCGCAAAATGCGGAATGAGAAGGTGGTGAGTTCCGGATCACATGCCGGATCCAAGCGCCTTCTACGGTTTGCAAGTTGCCTTTTGCCTCTTGCCTCTTGCCTGGGGATGGGTGCCGCCATTTCAGTAATTCTACATGTTGAGGCAACGCACAAGTCGGCAAATTACCTTAGTCCTAGGTAGCCGGACGAGAATGTTACATTCCAGTGCAACCAACGCACCAAAACTTCGTGAAGTTCTACAAGCAGGTTGGGCTTGTTATTGCCAACGAGACGGGACTGAGGACTGCCCTATGAAGTGTTAAGCTACATTACGATCCTCATCATGTACAAGTAATGGTGATGAACCAACAATTGCCAATCGACGGCATGTACAACACTCGAGTGCAACACCTGCGCGAATGGATGCACTATTTTGTGAAACGCATACAGGAAGAGGAAAGTGACCTTTCAAATATCACGAAACTTTCCAAGATTTAAACTGGGATTGAGTATACAAAAGAATCCGCAAGGCGATTATTCATAAAGAAAACTGCAAAACAAGGCGGAAATATGATAAACAAGGCTCAATCGCAGGATACGTGGCAGCAGCGTCCTATTCAGGACAAATTGCTCGGCCTACGGAGTCACCACGTCGACTCTGAAATTTTCACGAGCTTCCTCTTCGTTCACCTTCTTGATGTACTGCTTGTAAATGGCCGCTGCTGCAATGATAGCGACAACAGCCGCAGCAGCAGCAATGGCGCCGATGATACCTGCCGAGACACCATTCGATGACGAAGACTCTGTGGTTGTTTCAGTCTTCAGCGTGACGTTGCCCACATATTCACTTCCACTCCCACTGCCAGAATGAGTCCAATTGCCAGTGCACTCAGTTGGAGTCGGCGTCGGAGTGTGATGTGGCGGCAACGTTCCAGCCGGAGCTGGAGCCTTAGTGGTGCACGTTGGACAAGGCTTCACAGATGTAGTTGGATTTGGTGTGTTCGGGTTGGCTGTTGTCGACGTGTTCGGAAGCGAAGTTTCGTTGCATTCACCATCACACGTTTTGGTTGGTGCTGGTGTGCTTGACCCCGAGAGCACACAGCCCCATGCACCGGTCTTAATGACCTGACAGGTGGCGTCCACAGGCAATACGCAGTGTTGCCCTCCAGTGTAGCTCTCCAAGTACGAGTGGCAATCCGCGATGGCCACATCACCCTTCACAGGGCAAAGTGTGCCAGCGGGTGTAGTTCCGGATCCACTACAGATCGGACCATCAATGCAATAGGTGGCGTCATGTTCCACGCTGATGGCCCAGCAGTCCAGCCCGTAATCGTAGTGCGGCGTCGTCATGGTCGGACACGGTGTGGCAGCTTCCCCCTCAGCGACTGCCAACAGCGCTGCCAGGAAGAATATCGCGACGGCAGAACCCTTCATTGCTGTAACAAAAGTTGGTTGGGACTCGAGTTGTCGAGTTAGTGGATGTGATGACCGCAGTGCAAAATGTAGAATGGAGAATGGATGGAAGGTGTAGCGACGTGCACAGCCAGCTAAGCTTCGGAGGCAAAGTGGTGAGCATGATCATGATGCTCTATCAACAAAAGTTCATTGACATTTGCAGTAGACATTTCGTCACAAAGTCGTCGCCGAATAAAGTGGATACGATTACTGGAGATCATATCCGTAGTATGGATTCCGTACAGTACACGAATTTTGACGGCTTTTCTCACGGGATCCGCATCAACTTGTTTTACCGAGAAGATCAGATATAAATGCGCAAGGAGCGATGTTGCTCTTACAGCCTCAAGGCAAGCTTGCGCACAAGCGGTGCTGCCAGTTGCTAAGCTTATCAGCAGCACGAGTTAATTCTTCAAAGTAATGTGCTACATCCTGGTCATGTACTGAAGAATTGCAAGTTGAAGTTGCTCAAAGCTCGTACATGTACCGGTAAGTCAAGCACGAAGCAGACGGGCAGAATTGCACTGTTCGAGAAGCACAGTTGAAATGGGTGCAAATATCAGCTACTCAGCGCTGATCTCCTCTACCA
>NBNE01001783.1:0-10980 GCA_002215365.1 Phytophthora megakarya | reverse complement strand
ATCCGTGACAGACCATCGACCATTTTGTGCACGAGTGTTTCCACGAAGGTGTGACATCTTAGATGTCGATCGTGCTTGATGGCGATCTTTCGTTGCTACAAACTGCAATGCAATCCAAGCCATGATGGTGAAAAAGCGTCGTTGATTCCCTCACTTTGGTCAGTTAAAACGCGACACTAGAAGCTGTTCCGAGCTCTTTACTGCTGGTGTATTTGCTCTCGAGTCGGAGACATCTCCAACGGACTGGATTAGCCCGTTTCCGCAATGTGGACAGCTCTCGTCCTCTTCATCAAAAGCCGTCAAGTCTTTGCGGAAGGGCTTACGACACTGCTTGCAAATGAATGCCATTTCCGCTGCAGGTTGTTGTTGGTGATCACTCAACTCAAAATGGCACTCACTACAATCAAACCATCGATTGCAGCATGCTGCTCGAAAGGATATCTGCACCTGAACGCGTGAGAACAATTGACAAAAAATACCCACATCGATGGCAAGCACATACCTGAGCGTTCGGAATGTGCTTACACATGGCAAAAGTTGATGGTGTTTCCTGCTTTGGAGCTTCCGCTGAAAATATTTTCAACAGACTCGAAATCGCTATTCCGAGCAATGGGATGATGTACTCCATTCATCGATGGCAAGCACCTACCTGAGCGTTCGGAATGTGCTTACACATGGCAAAAGTTGCTGGTGTTTCCTGCTTTGGAGCTTCCGCTGAAAATATTTTTAACAGACTCGAAATCGCTATTCCGAGCAATGGGATGATGTACTCCATTGATGACCATTTTGGTGGACTTCCATTTTGTCGATCATAATTGAATTTGCATCAAACTTTCACTATGGCGTCTGCGTTAATGGCATTTGTAAAAGGGCTTGGAACCGAAAAAGAGGAAGATAAAGTTCCTACGAACCAAGCAATTCCAGATGAAATCGATGATGAAGAAGAAGATATGTTTGAGGAGAGTGGTGATGAAAGCTCTCCTCAAAAACCTCCAACACTATTGGAGGTCGCCAAGAAAGAAGGTGTATCTGCCTCGCCTTCACTGATGGATGTCGCCAAAAGTCTTGAATTTGAAGCTGCCCAACAGGATAATAACTCAAAGCCTACACTGGCGACATTGGCAGCAGAGATAAATCACGAAGAACGCGAAGCGAGTGAGACGCAAACAAACAAAATTCGACACGCTCTTGATGCAACAAGTGCTGAAGTCAGGGCCGAACGGATCGCGAGCCGTAATGAGCAGGTTGTACACGGGTTAAAAGCTGCAGTAACAGAGCAGCAACAGCAGTACGATGAAGAGGAGTTCGAAGATGACGCAGTGAGCGTTCGTGAAGCAGCAGAAACACTTGCTGCAAGTGTAGCAAAGGCAAAGTCTGCGGGTCACTGTTCACCAAAGAAAAGGCGCTCAAAACCCTTGAAAGGCGCAATTTCGAGTCAATCCCTTAGTAAACTCGAGCTTCAACGCACAATGCAGGACAAGCTGAGTGCATTTCAATTCCAGCAGTTGTCAATTACTCAAAGGCGCCTCTTTCTCGCTTCGCTAGCGCATGGAGGAAGTACGAGCAATAACAAACTGAAAAAGCGAGTCGCCAACAGAGAGGCGTTGAACGAACTTGCTAAAGACAAATTCACACAAGCTCGCCAGAAACAGAGGGAGGAAGTACGAGCAATAACAAACCGAAAAAGCGAGTCGCCAACAGAGAGGCGCTGAACGAACTTGCTAAAGACAAATTCACACAAGCTCGCCAGAAACAGAAGCACCGACATGAATTTGCGCGTTTGGATGACAACCGTCACTGTCGATTTACTCCACGTCTTCACAACAGCAGTAGCAAAAAGAAACTACCAAATAATGACTCCGACGAGGATGAAGGCCCAGGAGGTAGTCGAGGTGCTGCTCTTCGACGAAATGAAGATTTCGTGAGGCGACAAGAAGCAGCAGAAAAAGCTCGTCGTGAACAACTACGCCGAACTCGGGAAGAAGCAGCTTATCTGGATCGTGTAGACAAGAAGGAATGCCCAAGCTGCGGTAACCCACAGTCATACTCGGAGCTTACCCAGAAGCGCAAGAAGTGTCCGAATTGTGGTGTCACGTACAAGAGTCGCATCGCTTGGGTAAGTTAACATCATTTGTTCTGGAGTGCGTTCTAACTTGAATCATGTGCATTGTAGAGTGACGTCGCGAAAGATTTCTTGGATCGCATGGAGGAATTTCAGCAGCACTGCAAGGAGAGGCAGCGTGAACAACAAGAAGAAAACGAACGGCGAGAAGCGTTGGCATGTCGACCGGAAAACGACGAGAACGCGAAAAAGACTTGGGAAGAAGTGCGTGATGAATTCCTTGGACGTCTTCAGCTGGATCTCGAGTATCGCGAGATGTCTAAAGCTGCTATGTGGGACGAGATCGAGCGTGCGTATACTTTCTCGCCTTCCATCTCTCGTCGAGCCCAGCAGGTATGTGGTGTATATATTTGATAAATGACGTCTATATTTCAGCAAACGCTATAATAACGATGCTGTTTGTTTACAGTTAGAGCTCGGAGACTTTGACGAACGGGTTAGACGTGATCTGGATGAACGACGGCTTCGGCGGGAGCAGATTGCAGCACGAACAGAAGCTGTTCGAATCAGAGAACAAGACTTTGAGCGACGTAATGCATCAGTTCGGACTAAAAAGCACTACACTCCATCCGCTCCATTCCAAGAGCGAATGCATCAAGACCTTGCTAAGCGAAGGGATCGTGAAAGGCAACGTTGGTAATACAACTAGGTCATTTCGTTCCAAACCACTCGTTCCTTTTGATGTTTCACGTACAAGGATCGGGTTATGTTGGTTATAAGTTAGTGCTAGACTAGCACTGCTAGTACTCATTAACATGTTCGTAGTTTGTACAATGATGTTTTCAACAACCAAGCAGTCTTCAACCAAGTTGAAGTGCTACAACATGGCTACATTATGTTAAAGCTGTGTACGCAAGTTGGCTACACTTGCAAAGTTATGGCATCGCCTTCGCGTCGCGCGCCGCTCCCCTTTGATCGCAGCCAGAATGAGCCTGTGCGTGTGTATCCTCCCGAACCTGGTCGCAATGTGTCCCTCGCTGCGCTGCAGTCGCTTCAGACCAAGAACGTAGCCATCATAGGGCTGCTCAGCGCGAGTTCTTCGTCTTCTTCGCGTGCGTTCGCCTTTGCCAATCGACTCATTGGCCGTTGTGTCTTCCGGGACGATGAAATGTACAGTGCAACTACAGTGAAGGACGTGAGACTGCCTGCGAGTATCCATCTCTTCTACGACGACGTGGCAAAATGTATCTATCTGTTGGGTGTGGCTCGACCCGACAGTTTGTGCTTCTCTCTCTCTTCGACCACTAAAGCTGGGACTCCTAACAGTAGCAAGAGCAAATCGGGACGACGACCTTCCATTGATGAAGTGGAGCAAACGCCGATCAATGAGACGCAACGGATCCAGCACGAGATGGATACATTTGAACACGAGAAGCTCAAGATGCAGGTTCTGCTGTATTCGAGCTGCAACATGTTGATAGTGATGAAGGAGGACGCACGGGTGACTACAAATGTACTGAAAGATGTTCGAGCGCTAGCAGCGGAGAAGACGCAACTGCAAAATTTCATCCCGACGCCAAAACATTCCAAGCGGGATAGTCACTCGAAAGGATCATCTGGAAATGCATTTGCACCAGGGCGTTGTGTGCCGTTAGTGGTGTACGTCGTCCCAGCACCTGACGAGATCTTGCACGTATCGCTCAAGACGCAGAGCTCTGGACCTCCACGCTCAGCGACGGTGACTTACTGCAAGTCATTGGAGACGCGCTTGATACCAGCACCTGACGAGATCGTGCATGTATCGCTCAAGACGCAGAGCTCTGGACCTTTACGCTCAGCGACGGTGACTTACTGCAAGTCATTGGAGACGCGCTTGACGACGCTGTTTCGATCGTTGCGTGGTGGAACAGTTGGCTCGTTGCGCATGCGTGACGCTCTGAGTGCTGCCAATCTGAGCAAAGAACGACGAGTGTTCAACCTGGATCCAGCGCACTGTGTGGTGGTTGTGTCCAGACGCACAGCCACAACCGACGGACGAGCAGAAGCTCAACTTGAGAATCTCCTGGACACGTTGGATTCCGATATCACTGTCGACGACATTTTGAACGACGATTCGCTACTGCAACCATTGGAGGATGACGACATGGGATTCCAGCGACTGAACCAGTACATGCAGAAGTATCTCGACCTGCTCTTCTCGTTTTCGCCAAGTGGCAGCAAAGACAGCGGACGTACTGAACTACTGAGTTTGCATCATTGGCTGAAGGCTTTTCACGGAGTCGTGAAGAGCTACAGTCGATTGGAATCCAAGCGGAGACATGAACTAGCTGCACTGGAAGCTTTGGACGATGAAGCCATGTCAGAGTACCCGGTGTATCAATTCGATTCGATGGACTTGCGGTAACTGCAGGAAGATCGTCACATGGGTACACTTTGTACGGTACCAAATACTCCGTCACAAAAATCGCAGAATTGTGCAGACCTAAATTTCACTTGAATTCACTATGGCGTTCCAGATGGCTGTCCTCATAATGCTCATTCAACCAGAGAACAAGTAGTCGGGAGAAGGCGCGACTATTCGCACTGCGATATCTGCGCGCTCTCCGCTAGATCCACTGTACCATGTTCCTCCGGTCGCTCTACGGCTCACGCATGCCTCAAGCTCTCCACGTACGCTATTGCAGCTTCTAGTACAGTAAATAACACGAATACTAACGTTATTTTCCATCAGCCGCGTGTTGATCCGCAGGCCTCCAGTTACTGGGAAGAAGACACCGCCAGTTCCCGAGAGATCGCAAGAGCAATGGAAGAGGCAGACACGTCGGATACCGAGCCGGAGAACGAAGGAAAGAAGAAGAGCAGCGTATTGGCAGCTGTAGACGAACACGCGAGTCGACGGCTCTCCATTCCCACGTTGTCGTCGCAGTTGGCGGCTTTATTAGGCCCTGACGGCATGGCGCTGGAGGACGTGGAAGGTCTGAGTGTGGACGCCATGTCCTCTTCCCCCCTCAACGCGCAGCTGTCGCCTGCTGGACTCATCTCCATCGCTGCGGCGGATATCGACGAAGCAGCGTCCAACAACTCGCAGAATGTGCCTCCAGTCAATGGAGAACTAGATTTGGCCTTCATCCGATCGCTGCGTGAAGCCACAGATGAAACACCACAGTACTCTGCACTCAGTCAGCTGCTGGCATCTCTTCCTACGTCTCGAGATTCCATCTCCGAGTCTGTGGAGGAAGATGTGGAGAGTGAGAACAAGCTCTTTTCACTCGTTCGACGCCATTTAAAGCTGCTGGGAACTACTCCAGCACCTGTGGACGAAACGGAAGACAATGCGGCGGAGGGACAGAGCAAACTGCGCTTCCTGTCGCTGCTTCGTCGTATAAACGAACTTCGCTCGCAGCAAGTCGATGTACGTTATCTTTAGTTTGTTGAATTGCTGTCTTGCTGCTAATGATCTGTTGATGAATGCTGTAGAGTGAGAGCTGGGATGGTCTTCCGTATCCACAGATTATCGCTTTGCCAACGTTTAAATACCAATTCCGTGAACGTCTCGACGATGAGAATCAAACAGACGAAGACAGTGAAGTTAATAACACGGTCTGTGCCGTGTGCTGTGATGAGTTCGAGGCGGAGGAAGAAGTGCGTGCGCTTCCGTGTCTGCATTTCTACCACCGCGAGTGCATCGACCAGTGGCTCATGTGCCATCGCCAATGTCCGATCTGCAAGCATGTCGTTGCTGTCTATTAGGAATTGTTCCTCAATGCGCACAGGCGCATTATACTTCAATCTCCTGGGGTTTCTATTGCATATGTAGCTCGTTATGTAAAACAAAACAAGATTGTTTGGAAAGACAAGCAGTGCATGCGCATGTAGTATTCTTAATGGCCTTCAGTCGCCTCTGCTTCCAGCACTTCAAGCACAGCCAACACAAACTCGGTATCTCCTCCTCGTTCCTACTCCCTGCGCTTAGTGATCCAAGATGCGCAGGTTGCCGGTAACCACCTTGTTTTCTAACACAGTTCCTTCGGGCAGGTCAATGTGGGCGCCCTCATTCGCAACAAGAATCACCGTTCCCTACATTCATACATGACAACCACTACAATGAACAACACACATATCAAACCAATGGCAAAGAGATGATGCTTACCTTGAGTGTGATGTTGGACCCGAACTTGACGTCGCCGGCGACCGTGAGGTGGTCTAGCTCCGTGATGTTAGGAATACCATTCTCGAAACGTGCAAGGTACTCTTTCGCACTCTGAAATTCTAGTCCAAGCTTCACGATGGGGATCGTAGGCGTGGTTCGTGCAGGGTTCATGATCAGACTGCCGTGCTTGATCTGATACAGGTTCGACTGGACGAGGAACAGGTCGGATGAAGATTTCACGGGCAAGAAACGCGAACGGGGCACCTTCAGCCCGATGAAGTTCTTGAACAAGTGAATCGCCTCACCTGCTGCGGTCTCGAGCTGCACAACCTTATGGTTCTTCACAGTGCGAAAAGTGACAAGAGGCTCAATATCAATAAGATCTTGCGCCACCAGCCTCTGAATCGCACGCAAATTCACCCAGAGGTTATTCGTATTGAACGTCTCGAACTTGTTAATAGCGCGGAAGTCGTCCATGTGCTCCGGTGGCACCTGGCTTGCTTCCAAGAGATGAGGTTTGTCCTTGTAGCTCACGAGCGTACCTCCCTGGACATCAGCACGGGTCTTTTCGGTCACTTCCATGACGAACTCGGAATCCTCGTTGATCATGTGGTACAGCATGTCCAGGTTCACTGTAGCGCCCAGGTTGTCCACGTTCGAGATGAAAATGTACTCTTTGCCCTGATTGATGAGGTTCTCCAGCAATCCCGACTCGAACAGCGCATTGTACACATCGCCATGTCCGGGCGGGAACCACTTGTCACGCGTAGAACGGTCGTACTTGGTGTTCGGCAGCGGCAACATCGTCTCCTTGACGATGAACGGGTAGCAGCTCTGGTTGAACGTGTGGATGCTCAAATTGTGCATGCGGTATTTGCGGATAATGCGCACAGTCTCCTCGTGCGTGTTGAACGAGTTCATGAGCACAAGAGGCACATCTACGCCATAGACACTGTTCAAATACTGCAGCAACAGCACCAATTAGCAACAATAATCAATCACAAGCAAGCATTTCCAACCGGGTAGCAGCTCTGGTTGAACGTGTGGATGCTCAAATTGTGCATGCGATATTTGCGGATAATGCGCACAGTCTCCTCGTGCGTATTGAACGAGTTCATGAGCACAAGCGGCACATCCACGCCATAGACACTGTTCAAATACTGCAGCAACAGCACCAATTAGCAGCAACAATCAATCATAAGCAAGCATTTCCAATCTACCTCCACTTGGCGGACTGTGAGATCCAAAAACGACAGATCCTGGCGCACTTCAATGGCACTTTTCGGTCCTTCGCATCCTAGTGTCGTCCCCAGACCGCCGTTAAGCTTCAAAATGACCTGTTCAAGCCCAAATCAGAGTGAGATTACTCCCCATCGTCATTTTAGCATCAAAGCCACGTAATCACTCTGATTTACCAGCTTATCCAGCAGCTCGTGGCGCAGATTCATGTCATTGGGACAGCTCTCCACCGCCGTGTTGCTGGTGAGCAGTCCGTTGGTCGGCGGCTTCACCGAGTTCCTGCAATAAACCGTCAGGCTTTGATCCTATCTCCCAGTAAACTCCGCCATACCAGTCGATCGACGTCTTCTTGACCTTGCAATACTTGCGGAACAACTTGAGGAAGTTCTTGCGTTGGCGGTTCCCCATCAGCTCTTGCGACGCCAGCGCCTGCATAAAGTATCATAATTTAGGACAGACAAGGAGGGGATCTCCACTTTGAGACGCACCTCGGCCATCTGGTCGTCCACGGAGAACCGCGCCGGCATGTGCGTCTTGTAGTGCATCACTCTCGTCAACTGCAAGCGGATCGGGGACTGACTCGCGCCTGGAACGAGCTCGGAACGCCTCGCTTGAACCTAGATTTGATCGTGTCCTATGCAACAGATTTAAAAAAACTGCGTCTCAGATTTGTCTACATTGTGTGACCACACGAAATGCCAGAATCCGTAGCAAAAACTGATTTTTTTTCGAACGTTATCGGAGCTCGCTCAGCTGGATCGCGGTGCGGTCTCAGAACGCTTTTGCCAGTCATCGCAATAGGCGACAGCTCCGCTGGTGCAGCACATGAGATGAGCACAACTCACTTTGCCATGCGAGATCGAATGGGCGAGGCGCGACCGCTGCTGGCACGCTCTGTGGGCTCTGTGGGCTCGTCGACGGGCTCTACTAGGAGCTCCGGACGCGTGCGTATCCACCGCTGGCAGAGCCTCGACGCGCCGCAGTACTACGAGACCATCTACAACACGAGTACGTGTGTGTATCTCTCGTTTTAACGTCGCTAACGTCAAGATATAATGTAATGCAGTAATCAACTACGCACCTGCTAGTGTCGTGGCGTTCGGAGGGCTGTCGGTGCTCATCGGCGTCTTCGTGCTCATCCACACGCAGCATCTTGTCGCGACGGCGGGTCTACCGAGCACTTCTCTAGCTACAGTTAGGCCTATTGTACGGACGGAGACTCCTATCCGAGCGGATACCAGCAACTGCTCTGAGCTGTGGATTGAGCAGCGGATTGACCACTTTTCGTGGCTTCCGGCAGCTGATGCAGACAGTGGCTTGCCTGCTACGTATAAGCAGCGATATCTGCTGAACACGCAGTTCTGGGACCCTACAGACAAGAAAGCGCCCGTGTTCTTCTACACGGGTAATGAAGGAGATGTGACGCTGTATGCAAACCACACTGGACTCATATGGGAGAACGCGCAGAGTTTCAAGGCTCTGGTTGTGTTCGCGGAACATCGATATTATGGCAAGAGTTTCCCGTTCGGCGACAAGTACATGGACCATTTGGCGTATCTCACACACGACCAAGCACTCGCTGACTACACGGAACTTATTTATCATCTGCAGAAGAAGTTCGACGCATTTAATCATCCTGTCATCGCGTTTGGTGGGAGCTATGGAGGAATGCTGTCGGCGTGGTTCCGTATGAAGTACCCGAACATCATTGCGGGGGCTATTGCAGCATCTGCTCCCATCTATGGCTTCGGTGGATTCCCGGATTTCGACGGACAAAAGTACTGGCAAGTGGTGACTCGTGATGCTTCGCCTGCCGCAGGATCAGCGAAAAACTGCGTGCCCAACGCGCAAAAATCGTGGGCGCAGATCTTCGAGCTCGCGAAGACGGAAAGTGGACGGAATACGCTGTCTTCACTGTTCAGATTGTGCGAACCGCTGACGAGCGAAGAGCAGGGAGAAGACTTGGCGATGTCTGTGCTGTTTGCATTCGACACTTTAGCTATGGGGAATTTCCCGTATCCGTCCAGTTATCTTACAAGTGGAGCGGTAGAACTTCCGCCATGGCCTGTTCGTGAGGCGTGTTCACATTTGGCAGGCGATTTCTCCACGTCTTCGTTCAGACAGGAGCAGTCGGATACGACACTATTGGAGGCACTTCGCGACGCTGCCAATGTGTTCCACAACGCAACCAAGGACCTAACGTGTTTCAAGATTCCAACTTTGTGGGACTATGACGGCATCTGGGACTACCAGTACTGCACGGAGATGTTGCCGCAGGAGACGTATTTCAGCACGAATGGCGAGACCGACATGTTCTGGCCGCGCAACACCACGTTCGACGAGATCCGCGAGCACTGCCAACGCGATTGGCACACGACGCCAGACCCGAACGGTATCCGCGTTAGCTACGGCGACGAGATGCTGCGATCTGCCTCAAACATCGTGTTCAGCAACGGCCTGTTGGATCCGTGGAGCAGTGCTGGCGTGTTGAGTGTCCCTAAAGAAGCGAAGGTGACGATCGTGGAGATCGCCGAAGGTGCTCACCACTTGGATCTCTTCTTCAGCCATCCCAAAGACCCTCCATCCGTCATCGCCGCGCGCAATACTGAGGTCAAGATGATAAGCAAGTGGATCGACGAGTTCGCAGCGTACAAGTGAAGATGAGACGGACCACTGCAACAACTGAAGTTGAAGTGCATGTAGCCATCTCATGAACATACTGTAACAATTCTATAAATTCCGAAGTAATAAACCTCGTCAAGGTTTTATCAATTTTCGTATCTAATCGGTGAAGTTGAAGTGCATGTAGCCATCTCATGAACATACTGTAACAATTCCATAAATTCCGAAGTAATAAAACCTCATCAAGGTTTTATCTATTATCGTATCTAATCGAAACATCACGGTACATTGTATCTTGATTGTCTTCCACGTGGTCAATTTTCAAGCTTATCTCGAGCAAAATGACGCTGCGAGTGGCCTCATGCAGCGCCGTGTTGCTGCTGCTGGCGCTGTCAGTGGACGCCGCTTACAACGTGAACATGAAGCTGGCATCCTCTCGCGTGGCTCTGACCAGTGACGCGCTGGAAGTGGCCGTGGTGGTGACGCCAAAGCAGCCCAAACTCAAGCAACTCACAGTCGAGACGTTGGTGGACACGTCGGGCACTGCGGTGCTCTCTGGACTGGTGCGTTGCTGGTAAAAGTTTTGCAGTTGATCTAGATAGAATATGCACTGATTAGTTTGTGTTTTCTCTCTCTCAGACGCTCAAGGGAGACGGGAGCAGGTTTGTGACCAAGTTAACAGGCGACAACAAGCTCCAGGCTGGTATGTACAAGCTCAAGGTGTCGGCAGTGGATGAGGAGAGCAAAGAAAGTGCCTACGAGGTGCTGCAGCTGAAGGTGACGACCCCCGTGGAGGTGGCGAGCGCGAAGGCGAATGGCAAGACACTGAAACTGGGGGACAAACTGTCGGGACAGAACTACAACGCTGCGGCCGAAGACACGCTCAAGATGGAGGTGAAGCTGCAGC
>NBNE01001782.1:0-10988 GCA_002215365.1 Phytophthora megakarya | reverse complement strand
TCACAGGGATTATACACAAGGGCCACACGCCAAACTCAGAGTTCCAAAAAGGTTCTCAGAGTTCTGACCCTCGGTGCACCCGAATCTCCTAGAGCCTCGGGACCAGAGCGAGTACTGTACGCCAAGGGGTGAAAGTTTCACCGACTTCACCCCAAATACCGTGCGCTAAACCGGCAATTACATCATATCCAACCCGAGGCTTCCATCGCGTGTTATCAAGGCTGGAACACCGTTAGCTCGAGTAGCGGAGTCGTCTGGTGTGTAGCGTCTTAGTCGATATACATGAAACTCGTCGTGGAGTTTGAGGCCTGGTGGAAGACCAATCTTTATGTGTCGGGGGTCGTTATTTTGAGAATAGGGCATGGTCCGATACACTTCGGGGTCAGTGACCGCTTTCCATCATTGCCGACGTGATAAAGAGCCAAGTTGGAAGTATCGAGTAGCACCTGATCGCCAGTGCGAAGCGCAGTGGTTGGCCAATTGCGATCGTAGCAGAACTTCATCCGGTGTTGAGCCTTTTCTAGAGCGTCTTGGCATTCAGTCAGGATGGTTTGCTGCGTGACCACGAATCGAGTGGGAGTTCGAGGGGCGTCGCGAGTTGGAACGACTAGTCACTCACTCAACGTGGTAAATACCCTAAATCGGCGACGAATGAAGCAATTCCGATGCTGTCGTGGACGCGAGAATTGTACGCAAATTCGGCCATCGCAAGGAATACGTTCCAATTGGTCTGGTGTGGGTTGACGTAGGCGCGCAAGAAATCGACAAGAAAACAGATTGTGATTGGCCGTCCATTGAGGGTTCGAAGGCGCTTGTCGGTTTTAACTTCGTGTTTTGCAGGTCCAGCCGTTTTGTCGAGAACTTAGAGGTAAACTTTGAGTCTCGATCACACTGAAAGTCCATTAAAGACGTTGAAAGTTATCCCGGAAAATCTTCGCTGTGTCCTGCGCTGTGGGTGTTGATTTAGTCGCGATGAAATGAGCACTTTTCGTAAGGTGACCCACGATCACCATCACAGCATTGTGACGATGCGGCTTCGTCTCTGGGAGCGATGTCACGAAGTCCATGGTAATGTGTTTCCATCGACCCTCCGGAACGTCTAAAGGATGCAGGAGTCCTTGTGCTTTGCTTCGAGACGTTTTCGTCCGCATGCACATTTTGCACGTAGCGCAGTATGATCGAATATCACGAGCCATTAACGGCTAATGATACTTTTGTTGCATGAACGTCAACGTTTTTGACGAGCCCAGGGGTCCTCGGACAACCGAATCGTGTTCTTCAATAAGAATGCGGTCACGAAGTTCACGATTATCGGGAACACAAAGTCGCCGATCTTGCGAAGAATGCGAACGAAAGAACAGCCGCGTGTCTTGTAGTTCGTTATTGTCAATGTTCGCGCTCTTGGGTAGCTCAGCATCTGGTGGGGCTGCTTCGGTGTTCAGCTTGGCTCGTAGTTGCTCCACGATGGGGCCAAAACAACGATCACTTTGGTATAGTTCTGAGCATCATTTCTGTATATTGCTGGATGGTCCGCGACGGTGGAATACGTACAGGTGCGTTGAGACGCCATTGCTTTCATTGTCACCCCTGATGTGCTTCAACAGTGCAGCGAGAGAAATGGCAGTCGTGTCCTGCCTTCAGCTAGGATTTCGAGAGATGAAGTCAGCCACTAGGTTAGCGTCTCCTTTGATCCATTTGAAAAGTGGTTGGAACATTCCAAGCTCATTCAGCCATCTTGCGAGCCGTTGAGAGCACGTCTTCTGCTGAAGGATGTGTTCGAGTGTGTGATGATCCGTCCTGATCATGAAGGGCTTGTCGATGAGATACACTTGCCAAATGCGCATCGAAAAAAGAGCTGCGAGAGTTTTATTTTCGCGCGTTGGGTACTTCAGCTCTGCCTCGCTGAGTCTTCTGCCGCCATAAGCAATGTCTCTCGCTTCGCCTACGTCGTCAAATTGGTACAGGTAGCCAGCGATGACAAAGTTAGATGCGTCCATTTTCACGGGAAGTATTCGGTCAAAGTCGGGATGGACTAGAAAGGGAGGCTTTGAGAGTCTAGGCTTGAGCTCTTCAAAGCACTGTCGGTGCAGCTCATTGAACTGGAGTTGTTCATTTCGAGTCTTCCCCTTTGTAATCTCAGTCAGCGGCGCCGAATATTCCGCGAAGTCTGGACACATATACACAAGTGCCGAGGAACGATTGTAGTTCACGCTTCGTGCGAGGCTTTGGCCCGTTCAGGATCACTCTCACGTTGTCGGGATCCATCCGAATGCCAGGGATTCCGATGAAGTCGCCTAGACAAGGTATCTCCGAGGCGCAAAATGTACACTTCGACAGCTTGATGTACAGCTGCTCCTCATTGCACCTCTCAAGAACCTTTTCTAGGGTATCAAGGTGATCCTCCAGATCGTTTGTATCGGTGTAAGCAAATAAGTCGACGAAATAGGCGTTGCAGAAGCTGCCCTGATCGGCAACGACTTTCCGAATCAGGCGATTGAATGCTGCAGGGCTACAGGAGAGGCCCATGGGAGTCACCAAACATTCGAACAGTCCGTCAGGTGTCGAAAACGCGGTATACGGTACGTCCTGTTTCCTCAAGCGCACCTGAAAGATTCCCCACAAAAGGTCCATGGCTGAGAATCTTGCCTTTGCGCATGAAGGCGAAAATGTCTTCCTTCTGCGGAATTGGAGTAGCTGGAAGTCGAATATTGGTGTTGATGCTTCTGAATTCGTGAACTGCTCGCCAGCCCACCGCCATCTTAACGCAAAAAGGTTGGTGCTGAGTAGAGTGATTTCAAACGCCGAATAATGCCAGCTCGAAGCATTTCTGCTGTCCACTCACGAATTGCGGTCTTCATTTCTACGCTGAGCTGGAACAGCTTTCTCGCTACAGGTTCATCCTCTACCAGTTCGATTTCGGCTTTGATGTCCTTGCTACGCGTTGGGGATACTGTAGAAAGCTGGATTCGGAAGCCGACGTCTTTGTACTTGAGCAGGAGTGATTCGGCCGAATGTCCACGAAGTGTGTCCCAAGCTTGAGCTGATTGCCGGTCTGCGTTAGCGCTGTCAGTATCGTGCTGAATCACGAAGCAGAATTCGTTGCCTTCTTCTCGCAGGAGTTTCTTCAGATCTTTGGCTGCTACAACACGAGTTAATCCTTGTGCACTGTCGAAATCATGATGCATGTAAAAGTACTGGAGAGCATCGTCCTCACAAGTAGAGCGACCATATCTGCGGCGTTGACAGCCGACCCTATGGGCTGGAGCATGTCGTAAGCACTGTCGAAAGGAGACTGCTGACGACTGGGCATCGCTGCAGAATCATATTGTTCGGCTCGCCCAGTCGATAACCGGGTTCACTTGCTTAAGCCATGGCCATCCAAGTAGCGCGTTTTTGTCCTCTGGAGTGGGCATAACGTACATCGACGACGTGTACTCGGAAAAGCCTTCGATATTAACGGTAAGAACAGCTGCCTTGCACGGCATTGTGATGCGTTGGTTGTGTCCGATTTTCACTGATAGCGGTTCTGGTATTGTTTGACTTCGATGTCCAGCTTTTCAGCTAGCTTTGGGGAGATGGCGTTGAGTGACGACCCGCTGTCCACGAAACACTTCGCAACTTGGTTGTGAATTCGTGCGTCTTGGGTCAAATAGCAGTATATGTTGTCCGAATGTAACGCTAGGTGTTTTGAGCTGCTGCTGCTAGCGCCTTCACCAGACAATAGTGATGCAGAAAGCTTACTACCATAGCTTCCTGACCTTGTTGGCTGGGTAGGTTGCCACCCTACCGAGCTGAGCCGTTTTTTGACGATCCAGAATTTGCAGTAGTGGTGGTGTCGCGTGCCTTCGTACGGCACTCGCCCTCCGTGTGGGTTTTTCTCTAGCAGTAATTGCACTACTTCACCGGGTTGTCCTTGGAGGCGTTCTTCTTCGACTTGTTGTTGCCTTGGCTGCTGTTTTTGGCTTTGACGTTCTGGTTCGCTGGCTCCTTTGCAGGAGGCCGCGTACTAGCGGGCTTTGCGTCTCAAAAGATTGTGCCATTTCGATGGCTTGGTTAAGTGTGTCAGGTACATTTCGCGAGATGTACGCCGACGTGTCCGCACGCAGATTTTGCGGAAAGAACCAGCGCTTGACGACTTCAGAGACTTCAGTGTCCACTTGCTCTCGCAAGTGGAGGAAGCGAGATGTATATTCCTGCTGGGACTTTGTAGCCTTCAGCTCGTATATTTTGGTCAGAGTCTTGAACCTAAAGTCCTTGTCGCGGAAGCGCGCTGGGATTCCCTCCTTGAAAACACTCCATGTAAGTGGACTGACGATATCTGCACATCGCGATACCATGCTTGGGCGTCCGTGCTGAGGTTGGTAAAGACCATGTCCGAGAAATTCGACGAAAAGTCGTGCATCGCAGAACGGTACTCGGAGTAATACTGCTCTGTGGAGAAAAATTCAAAGCTCCAAGTCGACCTGATCATTGCCACCAAATCGTGGTGGATCGGACTTCATTCGAGTTGGTCATGAGCGCGTTTGAGCATGCCGGATCTGCTGCGGGATCTACGTAGTCTGCGCCAGAAGTTGAATCATCTGTGTCGCTTGTTGTTGCGTAGTATGTAGTGTGTGCTGCAGCAGTTGCGCCAACATGTCAGGCGTTAAAATGCCTGCGCGGAAGATGACGTTGTTGATGAGCCTTGTGTCGTAGCGTCTTGAGCTGAGGTGCCATGTTTACCTTGTTCAGTTGCTGTAGCTGGTGGGGGAGGGTTGTAGCCATCCGGAGGCACATCCCATCGGGCCCTCGCTGGTTCCCATGTGGGCGCTGGTCCGGGCACTCGTTGTGCGCGTCCGAATCCGCCGCCGCTGACATCCCTCGCTCCGTAATAGTTAATTAACTGTCATAAACTCTGCCGAGTTCGAGCTCGGGTGATCCTCAAGTGGCAAGTTTAAGAATGAATTAAGTCTGTAAACGTTAATGGAAGCTACTTACAGCTCACGATGCCCTGTGGAGTGGCGTATTATGGGTGATAGCTGCATGAAAATAAGAACATTATCTGTGTCACGAAGATGAATCAGACATGCAGCCAAAAGAAGTTGTAGAGTCCATGATGTACTGTCATATAGACGCTGCACAGAATCTCCGCTCAAGATTATTTTAAACGGGAGACAAATCAACCCATTCAATGGCCGATGGTGAGTCTACCCTTCGACCTTTATGTGTGGTGACGTGTTGCCATCACCGATCATGAAGGACGAAGTGGATGTAGCCGATAATACCCGCCCAATTTTGACAAGGTGGTTTTGTAGCCGTATTTGCTCATACGTGCAAAGTGTCGAAGAAGCAGTAAAATTTATACGCAAAGAAATCGAGATTCAAGACAAAATAAGGCGCTGGACGCTAATCGTTTGGAGAAGGATCTCCGCGGTTATCCTCATCTCGACATGAAAATTTATACGCGAAGAAACCGAGATTCAAGACAAAATAAGGCGCTGGACGCTAATCGTTTGGAGAAGGATCTCCGCGGTTATCCTCATCTCGACATGTTAATCAAAATTGTAACAATAGCGAGAAGCACAGTGGGTGAATGAACTTCAGCAGCACAACAACCCCGAACAATCACGGGTCATATCGGCGCAATCTCAAGGTAGTCATCGAAAGATACTGTGAGGACCCGGATTTAGGGCAGTACATGGTGGTCGAATGTGACACTCTGTCACGTTGGTCATCGGTTATATGTAGTCTTCTAGGGGCGGTTGACGAGATGGAAGTTGATCCGTCTGTCGAAATTAGAATAACTTACTATATATCTTACTTCAAAGGCAACCTGACAAATTCTATAACCAGCCATAGTCCGTCCCATCACTCTCAGACGATCTTATCACAAAATTCGATCGAAGAATCGAATATTTGGCTAAAAAATGGAGACCCAACGCAATGTTCGTGGATCGCATCAGCATTTACGCTCAATTGCTGATCGATTCTACCGTATGGCCGCCTTTGTAAAAGTACTAAACCTAGTGATGATCGATTTCAGGACACCTTTCGGGTGGGCAGGTTCGCTACTTTTTTGTAGTCTTTTGCGAATGGCTTTAACGAGGTTGCCCAAATTACCCGGCAACAGATTCAAATTTCAATTATTATGAATAGGTTTTTGTATGAGTGAGTGGACGACGACGGAACTGATATAAATGATAAACTATATAGCGGCTGGTTTAAGGGATTTAATCCGCTGTACTCCTAATGGGCATAGCTCGGAAATAACAATTATAATATAGAAATTGTGCAATAGTATTGACGGAGTTACGAGTTATTGGCAAATAATACTTTCCGTGAAATATGTTACTATGCCCGTAATAAACATATTGAGTTTTTACTGTACGTGAAAAGCTGCAGGAGTGAAGCGTAAGTGGCCATTAGGCATTCTACTTAAATCACGGGTTGGTGTGAGCTGGAATGCGGCATAAAAAGTACCGAGGTACTATTCATTTTTTCTTGTTGCAAGCGTCATGTCGACGAATCGTGCCACCACCAACTTCTTCTTCAAGGACTGTGATCACGGTCATTTTTCCTGCAAGCAATGCGAAAAATTGGAAGCTGTCTCCTGGGCCATGCTACACGAACCTCGTTAACCATCTCGCAACCAGTCATCCAAGATACGGGGAGACGCACGACGAGAGTCAGCGAACTCTCGTCCAGTCTTTTGAAGCGTACGGTTTCGTTGATCAGCACACGATAGAGATATTCAAGTGGAAGGAGTGGGTCATTTCACGGAACACGGCTATAAATGAAGTGGACGCCCCAATGTAGCGCTCACTTGCTGCCATCAAACCGTTCTCGGCCAAGACGCTACTGAAGTACATGAGACCCGTGGCGAGCAACGTGCAACGCAAATCACGGTGGACATGTCTAATCGGCTGGGCTCATGTTTGACGCCTGGACGTCTGGAACATGCCACTACATCGCAATCTACGGCGTCAAAGCTAAGGGCGGAAACACTCCATGAAATCTTGCTAGCACTGGTTTTTGCCGAGCATGGCCAGACGGTCGATTCTCATTTTAAGGTGATTGAAGTAGTGCTGGATCTGTGCCAAAAGGATCACAACTAGCGTTGTTGGATGCACGAAAGATGCATTGATGCATTAGATTCGCATGTTATGAATTGCATCAAACCATGATCTCCCTCCACAAATGAATATTTTTAGTGCTCACTGGGCAAGCATGCACTCACTCGTACACAAATAACTTGACGCTCGCAGATCGCTACAGCATCACATCATACCCAAGTCTCCCGTATCCGAAGCCCTGGCCAAGGTTCCTCCACCATTCGACGGAAGCGTACTGACCATCATCATCATGAACCCAATCCTGGTAAGGCTCGTTCTCCTCCAGAACCACTATGCTACCGTGCGCACGGCCCAGCATCACCCTTAAGGCTGGACCTTGAGATTCACCGACTAACGAATACTCGCTTGCTGTTGCTTCACGTGACTGCGCATCGCAGCACTCCGGTGGCCTTGACTTTTTCGGACCTGGATCAAAATCAGCCAGTGGCACAGTGAAATCATCGGCCCTTCCCTTCTTCAAACCGCGGTTTGAATAGACAGACACCAGCTTGATCACGCGTTTGTTGGTCAATCGGTTGCTCTGCGACGAGTGCACGCCCTTGAATACACTCCACGATCGTTCTGCCGCAGCTGAAAATGCCGGTATGGTGAAAATTCTTGAGCAATTGTCGACAGAATGGGATAAACATGCCCACCACGTAATCGGCGAACCAGTATAATAGCTGCGCTTAGTTACCCCACTCCATTTTGCTTTAGCCGCCATGAACTTGCCCAGGTCTGTGCGAAGGGACTGTATTTGTGTCGATGTGGATTGAAACCGCGTAGCAAGACTTGCAACGTCTTCAACAGTAACATTCTGCTGGGTTGTCGTAACAAATTTCGTATCTCTCCTGTGCTCAAGCAGGTAGGTAATGCACGGGGTCGAACCAATAAATTTCCAACAGGCTTGGGTCCTTTGGCGAAACGTCAACTCTAGGTCCTTGCCAATCCGAGGAATGTCGTCATTATAAACGGCGTTATGCGGGAGCTCAACGAACTGTTGATAGACGGCGGATAGACACAGTGCGCCCTTCTCAAAGTGAGCGAGAAACCGATGAATGGGGCTTAACAACTTCACTGTCACGTCTCCCTTCAGCCAAAATATTTCTGAAAGCACAATGCACTTGAACTACGTAACTGTGGCTGCGTTTTACTTCACCAATAACGCATCATCCTAAGCCAGCTCCCGAATAATCTGTTCGCTTCCCAGAACCAACTTGACGCACTCGTAGTGCAAGTACCAGTGCATAGCAACAGGAATCTGTAAACTACGATGGTTGTCGACGTTGTCCTGGGAATGGATAGCCTCGCCAAAGCGAGCGTTCGTTGCTGTGTGGTTCCGAAAAAATCTAGCTACTTCTTGGGAGTGTGCCAAACTTTCAGCAAGATCAGGATCGCACAGCACGTTCTTATGAGTAAACCCAGGGTGTGTGCCGTACACTCTGTCGCCATAAGGCCGGGGTCCATATTCTGAAGGATAGTCCATGCACTATTCATAGTACTCGCGTTATCGGTTGTAACAGCAACAACTTTCCCAACACAAATTTCCGCTTCGACCTCTGTAATAACCCCGGCGATCATGTTGGGTATATAGAGCCCGCTTTTTGTCTCCTTGGTAGTCACTCCGTACGTCCAAAGCAGTGGTCGCATGTTCAGCCCTACGAGTATGAAGTTGATAATGCTTTCCCGTCTTGAATTGGACTATCCATCCGTCACTAATGCAACATATCCTTGGTTTAGCAGAACTTCAACAAGCTCCGCCTTCTCCAAGCCGAACGTCTCCACAAGAAGGGCATCTGCGAGCTGCTGCTGAGTCGGGAGATATTCCTCGGGAGAACTTTGCGCCAGCAGCACGCGCACCTCAGGATCTTCAACCGATATAAATGCCCAGCAATTCGTGTAAAAAGCTATCCCGGCTTGCATTCGGAAGGGCTTCTTGTCTTCTGACATTAGCTGTACTTTGTTCATATCACGACTTCTTGCGTCCCCCAACCCTGCCGGCCGCGGCAACCCGCCTTACCGGTCTTTAAATGCTAGAACAGCAGGTCTTCATCGGCATATGCGTCGCGAATTTCAGCAAACATCACCTCACACGTCAAATGTGTCTTTGGAGGTGTCGTGACGGCTGGATGTTCGTCACGAGTTGATCGTAGTACCGACAGTGGGTACTCTTGTATTTCAAATGCCGGGTTTCATGGGGGACCTTGCAGTGATCCCAGGGAGCTGAGAACGGGCGTCCGTCAGCTATATCTACACAAACACAGACATTATCCAAGTCACGCATCAGTCGCAGACAAACGCCAAGCAACAGAGTAGCGAACACGTACTCGTACCCAGCACCAGCGGCGCGAAGGGTGAGGGGGGACAATCACCGAGCTTGCCGGGTTCAACGAGAGAAGATTTCGACGGGACAACCCCTTCCAAAATGAATGGTTGAATCCATTTTATTTAGTGTAAATGGTGTACCATTCATCTGATTGGAGAGGTATTGCATCCAATGCATCCTACTAACACAGGGGAAGCGTCGTTTGTATACTTTATGCAACAGGAAGTTATCAAGTATGTTTGTTTATAATTTTTTCACGATACACAAGACGAAAAGTAGAAATGCAATCGAAGAAGTACCGTGGCTATTAGATAAAGTATGCCGAAGTATTGTCAACTTTAGTAGGGAATTTCTAAGCGTAGGTATATTTTTAACCGTCAAAACATCACATTATTACAAAAGCTTAGAGAACCCGATTGAAACTGAGCAAAAATATGGATTCCAAAACTTAATCTCTCTTCATCAAACAATCATTAAAAATGGTCTAGCTACACCAGCGCTTTCAGTGTTGGAGAAAAAAATACGGTAGACTACAATAATACGATGACAGTAATTCTACAGATATAGTCCCTCCATAAACGTGAATACTATCATTTCTTAGCGTATTGAAGTTGTTTGCACGTTTTCAGATATCTAGTGCACGTCGCATCAATTTCGTTGTTCAACTTGAAAAGTAAGTTTTATAAATGTCATCAACAATACTGTTGTCTCGTAACTGAAAGGTATATGGTTAGGTAGGTGATGTTGTTTCTAAACTTGTGTAACAACACGAGTTGGAATTCAATTGATTAACCAAATCATGAACGATGCATTGAAACTCGTCAGCAGTCACGCAATCTAATTTTTAAGGCATTGAAAATACTAGTACAGTAACCCCGATACATGTAATATATTTTTGTGGGGGACTTTTCAAAATGGGACCTTATGCTGGACATATTTCGAGAACAAGGACCTAGTCTCAATGGCTCGCCACACATTCCTTGCAAATGCCAACTGAATACAGTAGGTGGGTTGCGAGGTCTTGTAACAGTCACGTCAACACAGCCGGTAACGTAAAATTATGCTTGAGATAAGATAGGAATCCTATCTTAGGATCCTTGTGTTTACGTGGTCAAGTACTGGTACGTCACCGACGTATAAAATGTACTCCAGGCATAAAATATGATTACGCAATTTCTTTTCGTGTTGTCCTGCCGTTTTATACTTTACATATATATATGGGAAAATATCAAGTCAGGATGATCGTTCCTGGACACCTGTCCACACCGTGGCGGATGGGTCAGGCTGCACCCGCAACCAACACGTATGTCGACAGTATTAATACCTATTTCCTGACACTGAATAGCACGCGAGCATTTCGCAACTTGTACTCTTCCAAGACAGTCATTCCTGAAGCGACTCTGAGGAACATCACGACCATCGCGCCGTCCAAGTGCAGTTAATACAATTGATTTTAACTATCATTGCCGTCCTGGTGGAATTTGTCGCAGCTATCACGACACCGGAGATCACGTAGGGGAACGTGTTGAACACGGAGGTGATTTAGAGGAGAGCGGAAGACGTGGTGGAGG
>NBNE01001781.1:0-10990 GCA_002215365.1 Phytophthora megakarya | reverse complement strand
CCGGAACCATCGGGGGGGCGAATGGTCGAGGAAGTCGGTCCCGGACTTCCCGTTTGGAAACGGTTCCAAGCCCTACGACCCCCCGACTGCACTCGTTCCTGCGCCCGGTGCTGACCGCGTCATGACCGTCTCTGTACTCCCCCAGAACCAGTTGACCCCGGTCCCCAGGTCTCGAGGAGTGGATCCTCGAACCACGAAGCCCAGGCTTCCTCGGGGGGCGGGCCCGCTCCAGCGCTCGCAGCCTCTTGGGAACCCGTCCAGGAGTCCCCCGAGTCCGCACCCATGGTCGCCCAAGTCGCATTGGTCCGGTCGTTCGTTATGGTGGCGATGGCTGGGGAAAGTCTCGACGCGGGGCCCGCAGTCTATTATCACCAAGGTTCCGAATTCGTGCTCTTAGACATGCTCAAGAACCAGCTGGCGTATCTCCCCGACCTCAGCGATCTCCGGCCCGAGGCTAACATCGAAGATGCGATCGTCGGTGAGCCCGGGGAGTCGGACCCCGAAGAGGAGGAGCGGCTCCGGGCCGTCCTCCGGAAGCATCGTATGATTTTCTTGGGAGAAGGGAATGCACTTCCCCCACCCGCCCGGGGCGTGGTGTGCGACTTGGAGGTCGGGAACGCAAAACCCATTTCTATGCGGTCCCGGAGGATCCCTCCGACTTACTGTCCAAGGTGTACGAGTTGCTCAAGCGTCTCCTGGAAACAGGTTTGATCGAGTACTCTGACTAGGAGTGGGCATCGGCCATCGTCCTCGTGATGAAAAAGAACGGTACCGATGTCCGCTTGTGCATCGACTACAGGTTGGTGAACCAGCTGATCAAGCTGATGAACTACCCCCTACCCCTAATCGACGAACTCATGAGCAACTTCGCCGCCACTATGTGGTTCATGACTCTGGAGCGAGCGGGTTCTGGGCGGTTCCAATGACAGCCCGAGCTCAGCTGATCTCGGCCTTCATTTGCCCGCTCGGACACTTTCAGTGGAAGCGCATGCCGTTCGGGCTGAAGAACGCCCCACTGATCTACCAACAGCTTTTGGATAATTGTCTCTGGGGTTTTGTACGGCTACCCCCGGAAGAAGAACGGCTTGTCGACCCGGAGGTGTTAGAGTTCTTGGAGATTTCTCCCGAGGACTCGGACGCCCCGGTATCCCAGGGCACGGAGCCCCGGGGGGCGGTGGTCTCCAGGACCAGCACTGACACCGTGTTCGGGTTGCCCCGGAACAGATGGGACCTGTGCTGTCCCGGAGTTCGTACATTGACGACATTATCTACGGAGCTCCGTCCTGGGATGACCTGTGCAAAACACTGAATGCCATCCTGTACCGACTGCGGTACTGGAACATTTCGGTGAGCCTCCCAAAGAGTGAGTTCGGGGTCAAGAAATGCAAGTACCTCGGGCACGACATCAGCTCGGACGGAATCCGGACGTCCCCGAAGCTAACGGAAAGGTCCTCAACTTGCCGTTCTCGAAGACCCAGAAAGGAATACAGTCCTTCCTCGGGAGCCTCAATTACTATGCCAAGTTCATCGAGGACCTACCCGTACTCGCGGCCACTCTCTACGAAGCATCGGACGAGCAACTCCGTTCCGGACGAGATTTGGAGAAGCCCAAGCATGCGTTCAAGATACTCAAGGACCGGCTAGTGTCGACGCCACTGCTCCAGCACCCCGACCCCGGGAGACAGTATGTAATAATACTGCATGCCAACCCCTGGGTCATCAGCGCGGTTTTGGGGCAAGACTACGACAGCACTATATTACTCGTATGATTCGTGGAGCGAGTTCTCCAGGACGCCGAGCTTCGATACCATCCCGCCGAAAAGGAGGTGATAGCACTGCTCCGCGTCCTGAACACATGCCACACGATGATTACCAGCTGTTCCAAGAAGAGAATTCGCGTGTACACCCGGTACTCGGTGCTGGCATGGCTGTTCAAGACGGTGGACGGAAGATGACTCAAGTGGGCGGTCAATCTGTCCCCCTGGAACCTCGACATCCGACGAGTCGAGAATGACGAAGATGGCTTGCCAGCGATCCTGGGAGCGGGTATCCCCCCCGGGAACGCCTCAACGAGGTCGCCGATAGCCTGGTTCCTGAAAAGGGTTCCCGAATCAAGAAACCCCCAGTCAGTCTGGAAATGCTCTCAAGAGACCACATCGAGCACCTGTTGAGTTTCGACGGAGCCGCCAAGAGAGATGGGTTGGGGGCAGCTGCTTGCATCCTCTGGATCCTCCCGAGTTGGGAAATCGTCGCGGCCGCGGGACACTTTCTGGAGAAAGCCACCGTGAATGAGGCCGAATACTCCGGATTAGTCAAGGGTATGCAACTCGCTCTCGACATGAAGATCCAGGAACTGGTTGTGGTCGGAGATTCCCGACTAGCAATACAGCAGCTCCAAGGCATCATTGGCTGTACCCAACCCCACCTGTTGAGATTACTCAAGGAGGCTGAAGGGCTCCAAGCTAAGTTCAAGTCCTTACGACTAGTGCATGTGAAAAGAGATTTCAACGCTGCTGCCGATTACATCTCCAAGCGAGTCATCCAGGACCAGTCATCATTGGAGATCACGAACCCGGAAAACACAAGTTGCTCCAAGGCTTGAATCGAATTCACGAAAAACTGATGAAGGACCCGATCACAGTCACTAGTGGAGTGCGCGTTCCTAGCCACGGCTCGGAACATACCCAAGTGCTCCCCAAGAGGTTTAGGAGGCGACGCGTTCGCGGTGACGCGCTCGAAGTCCAAACAGGTCAAGGCCACAGAGGGGTCAGTCCCGGGAGACGGGGCCGATGACTCTGGAGCCGATGACTCTGGGATCAACGACCCCGGGTCCGACGACTCTGGGACCGACGAGTCGGGAACCGACGACCCCGGAACCAATGACCTCGGGACCAACGAGTCGGGAACCGACTGTCCGGGAACCAACGGGTCGGGAACCGACGGTCTGGAGGAAGAGCCGACAGCCGCTTCCCGGAGCCCTTACTACCAAGACTCCGAAGAAGACCCCGAAGACGCCCGCAGGGAACGATGGAGAAGGATTTGCTCTCACCAGGCACACGACCCAGGGCTAGCGCCTTTGGTAAAGTTCCTCCGGGGCGAGACTGAGCATTTGTCCCTGAAACAAACGACACACTTGGCCAAGATAGGGGACCAGTTTGTACTGGACGCCCGGGACGCCTTGTTCTGTGTGAGTCGGAGCACCCCGGAACGTCCCCGAGACGGCGTAGACCGTCTCCGTCTGGTAGTTCCCCGGAACCTCCGGGAAGATATCCTGCATCACTGTCACGCAGACTTCCAAGGCGCTCATCAGGGGATAATCCGAACTTATGAGAGACTGCGCAAGGGATTCTACTGGATTGGCATGTTCAAGGACACCGAGCGGTATGTTAAAGAGTGCGTTGACTGTGTCACGGCCAAGGGACTACCCCGGAACCCAGGCCCGTCGCCTGGTAACCTGTTGGCCACGCGACCGTTTCAGGTCGTCTCCATGGACTTCGTGATACCGCTGCCCCAGTCCGCCGGGGGAAATACAGCATTGCTCTTGTTCTAGTTCGCGTTCTCGGGGTTCATCATGTGCAAGGCCATGGCGAGCACCAAAGCCCAAGACGTATCCGAAGCCTACGAAGAGTGCGTGTCCCGGAGGTTCGGAGCCAGTGAGATGATACGTCACGACCGATACCCGCGCTTCATGGTTCGGGTGTTCAAGCACTTTCGGGAGATGCTCGGGAGCAGGCAACGCGCCACTCTAGCCTATCGTCCCCAACGGACAACAGGAGAGGTATGTGCAAACAGTGATCCGGAGCGTTAAGGCGTATGTGCAGACTGTGGACCAAAGCGACTGGGACGAGCTAGCCGACAAACCCATGTGGGCTCTGAACACCTCCTTCGACTTCACCCGACTCGACACGCCGTTTTACCTGGTGCATGGTTGGGACGCCCAAGGTACCGTCGAAGCCATGATGGGAGACGTTTCCCGAGACGTGCAGCTCCGGGACGCCCAAGAATGGCGCACCAAGGTACAACGCCAGGTGGAATACGCGAGAGCCTGGGCCCGGAACCTCCAAGAAAAAGCTAAGAAGCGCCGGGTCGAGGACCATAACCGCAAGTGGAAGCACCTTACAGACCGACTGAAAGAAGATTTCGAGGCCGGGGACTCAGTATGGTTGTACCTAGCCCGAGTCCGTCCCGGACACACCAAGAAGCTCGCACACCTCTGGTACGGACCGTTCCGGATCCGGGGAAAAGTTAGTGATTTCCGATACCGCCTCCAGGTCGAGGGTATGGAATCCCGGTTTCACCCCTGGGTCCGCATCAGCAGGTTGAAGCTTCGAGCCAACTCAACCGGCAGCGCATCAGGAAAAGGGATGAAGATGCGAGCGTTGGGCTCGGTAACTCTTGTCCCCCAAGTACTTGGAGACACACTCTCCGACAAGCGTGACGCCGCGCCAGGAAGACCCCAATGAACGCGAGCAGGCTCACGACGGTCCAGAGTCCGGAGCTGGTCGCGGAGCGAAGGAGCACTATCGCCGCGCGGCAAAGGAATCCAGGTGACTGGCAACCGTGGTCGACGCCAGAGTCCGGGCTCGCAGCGAAACCACTTGCGCTCCCTCGCCGGGAGTAGAGCCACTTGAGCGCACAGCTTCAACAGAGCCTTGTACCAACTCCTCTGTCGCGTGCCCCTCTCCGAGTACAGTTTCTTTTGGGTTTCGTCCGTACGGTCCAATATGACCCAGTGGTCGCGCTTCCATTGTGCACGACGGAAATGAAACATCACCAACACGTGCTCCGAAGCCACGGCCAGGAAGTCGTCACTAAACCCTGCAGGGTGTTCCTCAGTGATCTCCCGACAAGCGAACCAGAATACTACGTGGCGATCACGGAAAACGGTGTCCCAGGGGGCGTCCTCCCGGGAGCAGTGCCATCCACGAGATCGAGGTAATCGGAAATCACCAACCGACCCTACCCTTCCGCTACAGAAGTGGGCATCACGTCATAGGCTGGGTAGCCCCGAATCTGGTGTTTTCCGGACTGAATGGCTTGGTGCACCTAAACGCCGTTCACGAACTACGAGATAGCGTCTGCGGTGTCAGAGTGACTGAAGTCGGGGCGGCGTCTGGAGGTGGAACGAGCCTGCGATGACGCACCGGGAGGTCGGATTCGTTCGAGGAGACGTCTGAAGGTACCTCCGGGAGGTGGACCATTTGGCGGGCCGCTCCCGAACCTCCCCGACCTTGGCCCCCAGTACGACGAGGCCGTTTGCCGCGCGGGGGAGGAGTCGGAGCTGGACTCCCCAAAGCCCGTATCTTCGAGCTTCCAGCCTTCGGTGCTGGCTGAGTCCCTCCTTCCGCGTCGGAAGCATCGTCGTCATCCTCCGATGACTCCGAAGGTTCACGAGGCTCCGTAGGGACGGGTGGCTAGGGGCGCTCCACACCGATCACCCAGTTGCAGTCCTCAGCGCGCTTGTAGGCCCTCTCGAAGTACTCCTCCGGGACGTGCCTTAGCCAGACGACGTCATCCAGGCTCCGAAGGCATAGGATGCGCCGAATGATTTCACAAAGGACGTCACGCCGAAGGCTCGCGTGGACCACGATGTCTTCTGCGGTCTCCCCTAGGATGACGTTCTCCGCCTCGGTAAGGGTACACTTGTCGGAATCCACACGCCAGAGCTCAAGCACGTCAAGGCGCACGTCCGAGAGCTCAGCGACGGTTGAGAGCAGCTTGCTCAGGTCGTCATCCGAGCGAGGGGGTCGGCGTCGTCGTCCATGGCCCGGTAGAAAAGTCCTTTGGGGTCGGTCTGAGGAGTGTACACCTTGGGCCGGATCTGGCGTTGACCATCGGGGGACAAGCGCAAGAGAGGTTGGGAGCCACCCTCAGAAAGAATTTCGACATCGTTGTCGTCGTCCCCGCCCACAAGGCCCTCGTCTTGGTTGTCTTCCTCTTCGACGTCCCAGCCACCCATTTCATAATCGTCTTGGGGAGCGTCTTGGGGAGGACCGTTAGGAACATCAACGTCGTCGCCAGGGAGGTCCTCGAAACGAATGTGCTTCGGAGTCTTAGTCGGGGCGTTCTGGGGTGTAGAAGACTGTCCCGGCACCGCAGGAGGTGGAGGCGGAGGAACAGGAGTCTTTCCCGTCTCAGCCGTGCCAGACAGCGAGACACCAGAGCCCCAGACCCCGCAGCCCCCAGACCCCGCAGCCCCAGACGATGAAGGAGTCAGGCCGGGGGCTGAACCGCCGGTGTGGGACGAAGGGATGGACCCTGAGCCCGAAGGCGCAGGAGCCGAACACGGTGTCCCAGTGCTGGCAGAGCCACTCCCAGAACCACCTCCGCTTGTAGACCCCGGACCACCCCCGGACGCAGGCAGCACGGGAACGGAAATAGGAACACTGTTCCTTCCCACGAAGAGTGAGACCGAGTACGGGAGAAGGGTGCGGCGCTGGAAATATGCTTGTACGTGTTCCTGAAAGGCCGCTGCGTCCCCGTTCAGCCCCATCGAAACGAAGTAGCTTACCAAAGCCTGTGGGTCGCATAGGGCTCGGAAGCCATCTCTCACCCATTGAAGGGTGTCGAGGGCGATCTGAGACGCGCGCAGCGAGCTCCGAAGTCTGGAGACCCCCGCGTCATGTTCGACTTTCGGGACCGCGTCGCTGGGGGGAGCCGGTGGCCGCGCAGCGATTTCCGCATGAGCCCCAGCTAACTCGTCCTGGGCCTCGGCCAGCTCTCCGAAGGCCTCGTCCCGCTCACTCCGAGCAATGTCTCGCTCATCCCGAGAGGCTTGGCACTCCGCTGACACGGAGTCGAGCGAGCCTTGGAGTTTCACCTCCTCCGCGCGAGTCTCGGTCAGGGACCGCTCCGAATCTGCGTAGGCCATCCCCATTCTCTCAAGCCGCTCTTCAGCCTGAACCCAACCCTGGTGCTCATAACTTAGAGCAATCCGGGTCCGGCCACGACAGCCCGAAGCGCCGCGGTTGGGGGCGCCTCCGCTGCACGCAGCGCGACCTCCCATTCTCGATGACTCTCGGTCTGCTGTTCCCGAGCGCGGTGTAGCGCCGTCATCAGCAGAGCGTTGGCCATATCACTCCTTGGGTCCGCAGCAGCTGTGAGATTCTGAAGGGGCTCCAGCGTCACAAGTTGGTCCAGAGCGAGGCGGAGCGCGTTCAAGGTGTTCAAGACTCGACGCCCCAAACCCGAAGCTCCAAACGCGTCGACAAGCGGACCAGCTTGGAGCTCCGCCGCCCGCGCACGCTGACCGGAAATCACCACCGCAGGAGCACCTTGGGGTTGCATTGGGACGACGATGTCCGTAGCCGCGCGGTCGTCCCCGACCACCGGACGCGAGAGTGCATCGAGAGGAGCAGCCGAGAGAGAGAGGATCCGGGTAGCCACGTAAACCAAACTCCCGATGTCACGCATCTGTAAACCCTCGGAGTTTCCAGACGCGACCACCCGCATGTCCTCCGCAGATGCCGGGATGTAAGTGAAAGGGGGACCAGCGTCACCGGTCCCAGAGTGGTCGCCAGGTCTACTTCGGCGGCGTCACCAGTGGGGAGCGAAAATCTCGAGGGCAGAAATCCTAAGCGCTCATCCACTTCGGACCCAGCGTATCGTCGAGAGACGATTTCCACAGCCGAGGAGTAGATCCCCGCAGTCAATGGGTACTGGGGCCGCAGTAGAGATTCGCGGAGGCGCCGCTCGTTCTCCGAGAGGGGTGGCAACATACCTCCTGATCCGTTGCCCAGCCCCACCAAAGCGCGAGCCTCCTCCATCTGCGCATTAGTGGTGTTGGGAGCCGAGCCCAAAAGAAGGCTTCGGGAAGTCGTCGGCGGAGGCGTGTCATTCCGGTCGACCGGAGTCCCAGAAGCAGAAGGAGTCGGGGTCTAGGGTTTGAGTCATGACGAAAGCGCTTGAGCAGTTGACGGAAAATTACGAAGTGTGCCGACCCGAGTCAGTGAGGAGACTTGGGAAGTGTGTCGCAAGGGGCAATGCCGAAGTACAACTCGGGGATTGACGGATACCGATCCCAGACCGGTACCGACCTCGAGGCCCAGCAGCGAGAACTGACGAGTACCGGTTACGCAACCGTGACCGAGGAATACCAGTATTTTCCGGACCCCTCCCGTAAAGAAGCTGACGAGTACTGGTTGCTGAAGTCGGCAACCGAGGAATACCAGTACGGGTAAAGTTGTCCCCGAGTCTCGAAGTCGTGGAGCTGATGAATTTGGGAAATTACGATATGACCCGCACCGAGGAATGCCAGCGTGGCGAGGGGCGTCGTTCAGAGGCACTATCCCGGCTACTGAACTTTGGGCGCCTCAGGAGAGCTTTCGGCGTACGTCGTTCTGCATGGGGTGGTTGTGGCATAGTGCTCCGGGGATTTTCCTCGGAATCAACTTTGGGTCCCCGATCGCTGGTTCTCAAGAACCCCTGAGTCCCCGAGCCGAGAAGACTTTGGGTCCCGGGTCCGGAATTGCAATATTGACGAAGATACGACCCCAGAAGGTCCGACCCATAGAGTCCCCAAGTCGGACCATAGTGAAACCTAGTAGTTTAACAGATCCCAGGATAGCCATATATTTAAGTGTCGCGCTGACTGCATACCGGCAGCCGACACTAAATTAAGTCTCACTTTTCCCTCCAAGCGCGCAGAGCTCGATTCCTCGGAATCCCAAGCCCCACAAGACTGCAGGAAGACACACGGTTCGGGGACCCGTGTTCGGAGACTGTCCCCCAAGGTAAACCTATATCACATTTGCCGGGTGTTCGCAAGGTAACACCAGGCATTCCATATATGTCCATCCCGGAGCGCGGTCTAGCCGGCACGGAGCAACCACTTCATATTCTAAGGGTCTCGCCCATTGCTGACGGCTGTCGCCGGTAGAGTCTCTCTCCGAAAGACACAGAGTGTATACTTAAGTTGCGTATTAATCCCGTCCCGGACTCAGGTAGTGTCCCTGGACGATTGTGTGTTTAACTACCTATCTGGCCTACTCTATAAAGTCGGGACCTTCCTGGAAGTTCTCAGTGGTGGACTTTTCCCTGGTCCAAACAACCGTTTCGAAGGGGGTACACTAGGTGAGGTTATTGACCGAGTTCCGGAGTCTTACTAGCCCATAGTAATTTCTCCGAGCTCACGGCCCCCGGATAAATCCCCCGTTCGAGAGGAGCCGTCTATCCACAGGGAACTTTGTTCCTACATTCTAACTCTGATCCAACTGGTGTGTCACAACCACCGCTTGCGTTCGAGCTCGGAACCAAAAGTTCCAAGCGCTACGTCACAGGTAAATCGAGCTCGTACGCGAACTCCTCGACCTTTCGCTTTACTCTGAAAGGACCATGCCATCGGTGAGCCAGCTTCGTAACTAATCCTGGCTTCACCCGCTCCATATGCAGCCATACACGGCTTCCAGGTCGAAATAGAGACTTCGGTTCCGAGTCATTGTTGGGCGAGTCATCGGCGGGAGAGTCATCGTTCACACTTTTTGGTACTGCGGCTTGCTCTTTGCGACTGAGCTTCTCGTTGTGAATTCTTGCACGTCGGGCCTTCTCCACCGCTTGGTATTCTTTAGCCATTTTGAGAGTGATCTGCTGCTGGCGGTTAATCTCTCGCCGACAGGCTAGTGCCTCAGTCTGCTTACCGATACCTCGCTTCATGGAGGTAGCCATTGCTCGTAGCGTCGTATGGGCATCCCATCCATGGACCAAATAGAAAGGTGACTCTTTCCTGGTCATATGGGAGTTGTTGATCGCAAAGACTAGTTGCTCAGCGATCTCATCCCAGTCTTGCTGCAACGAGTCTTCCACATAGACCTTGACAGACTGTATCACGGTCTTGACCGACGCCCATTCGCCTGCGGGCGATAGCTCAATGTTGACCTTGACCTTGCTTGGATCAACTCAGCGAAGGCCTGGAAGACCTCGCTCATGAAGCGTGGGTCTCGGTCATGTCGAATAAGAGACGGAGCACCAAATCGCCTGTAGATGCATTCCTCGCACACCTTGGCCACAGTCAGGGCATCGGTATCCGACATCGCTTTAGCGATCACAAACCCCGTAAAGGAGCACTGCCATAGCAATAGGGCAGTGTTCCCTCGACGAGATCTAGGCAGAGGGATCACAAAGTCCATTGATGCCACATAGAATGGTCGCTCTGCGAGCACATTGCCAGGTGAGTAGCATTTGGGCTGCGGCAAGCTCTTACTCGAGCTGCAGTCGAGACATGATTTCACATGTTTCTCCACATCTGCGTAGAGACCGATCCAGTAGTAGTCGTGTTTCACTCTTTCATAAGAGCGAACGACACCTTGGTGCCCTCCTTCGATGGAGTTATGACAATTGTGTAGCACTTCTTGGATCATTGCGGTTGGCACCACGAGCCTCAACGACATCTCGGGCTGATTTTCGTCGACCTTTCTTCTGCTCACACCCGTGTAATACAGGACGTTATCACTTGACAGCACGAAGTTGTCCGCCCACTTCCGGGCTTC
Organism: Phytophthora megakarya; assembly: GCA_002215365.1. Classification (NCBI taxonomy): domain Eukaryota; phylum Oomycota; class Peronosporomycetes; order Peronosporales; family Peronosporaceae; genus Phytophthora; species Phytophthora megakarya. Next base: position 506 of record NBNE01001781.1, on the reverse strand, counting down.
TCGGGCCTCTTTGTAAGTCATCGCTGTGGTTTCTCCTCTCAGGACGGCATTCAGGTTCGACCACCTCAGCTCCTCGTCCTGGGCCTTGGCGATACGGTGCCTTTGCTCTTCTTGGACTGTAACCGGATCAATGTCATCGGCTGTTAGTTCATGTCGGACCTCAGCATTTGGACGTTGCACTTGCGTGTCCGAGTCCTCGTTGACTGCCTCAGTTGTCTCAGCATTGGTCGTTCCTTCAGGAACTTTGTCCTCGAAGTGCACTCTTTTCTTCTTGGTCTTGGCCTGACTTCGAGTTGTAACTAAGCCTTCGGCGCGTTCTTGGTGCGCAAAATCAGCAAAGGTCTTGCGTAGCAAGATATCGCTGTCCATAGCGTGAATATGACGTATCTTTCCGTCTGGAGTTTGAATGAAAGTCTAGGAACTCGTGTTTTCAGCCAGGATGTCGTCTGAAGACGGCTTATAGATCATTTCCTGGATTCTGTTCAGTTCCTTGAGCTCAGTCTTGC
>NBNE01001780.1:0-10992 GCA_002215365.1 Phytophthora megakarya | reverse complement strand
GCGACATCTGCATCACCTATCGCTAGCAGCGCGCCATCTCCCAAGCGGGCTAGCTCCTCCATCACTCCGTACTCGATTTTTATCACCAAAAATCATTCTCCACTCTAGAAAAAGAGGTCGCGAACCTATTAGTTTTTGACGCTATTAAATTAGATGTATCAGATACCCTGTTTTTCCTATTACTACTTCACAAGAAAAAAACAGGCGCAAAACATGATCGATTCTCTATTTGGACAGGCTAGATCCGGTTAGATCCTTATTAGGTGCGCTTTATCTAGCGACCATGTTTTGGCAAAGTTCCGAAAACAAACCTCACATAGCTTCATTGGATTCCGCCTCAAACACCACACGAGTGTTATTTAACTCTGAATTGTCCACGACATATGTTTCTAATCATTGAAGACGACCAAAAAGCTGCAGTAGGACTCCAAGGCTAAAGCTTTAGTGTCTTGTTAAGGAAAGGTTCTCCATGCTCTACCATAGAGCATCAAAAATATAGCCTACAGAAAATAAACATGGACCAGGAATTCTGAATCTTTCCCAATAAGGCTCAAGCTACTTCGTGCACTTGGCTTATTCGTTTGCATTTTTATTTGTGCAGGATGGAAAAGTTAGCCGAGAAGTTGCTCTGAGCAACGGTTACTCAAGCGCTGAAATTGACGTGGGTAGACACTATTCTTCAATGCATTAGATTAATCATCCCTTTGGCGTGAAGTGACCACGGAATTTCGATCAAGTGCAGCCGGGATCCAGGTGACCGTAGGAAAGGTGAGGATGGGTGCAAGACGTGTCGCTCATACTGTGACTACATACCAGTTGAAGTTGGCCACACAAACCAAACTCTGCCCTACACCTCGATCTTCGGTCAACAAGAGGCGTTTCGATCGTCGACCATCAATCCGCAGAAGGAGAGACGAAGGCCACAGTTTGGATGGGCAAGGCTTATATGGGAACAAGGGTACCATGTTTACGACGAATGTAGGCACCATTCGGAATGAGTGGTTGTAGAGATAGGCTAGGAAGAGATAGAGACTCGTAAATGTTCTTTGGACCTCACACATTCGGTCCCTCTGCTTCAGCCAAATGGCAACCTCTATCAGGATGGGAACATATATTGGCCCATTTGAAGACCAAGGACGCCACCCCGCTTTGCAAAAGGACAACTCGTAGACCCTGTGGTAAAGTTCGATCAAGTTCTCGCGAGAAAAGCAACCTCGGCTGCCAGATCGCGAGATAAAGACGGACCTGGCGACGGAAATCCCACTCCAGGAAAAGACCTCAATTCATCTCTCCAAGATCCAGCGTGCGACAACGTTGGTGAGTGATGTTGACTTCGGTTGACCCAAGATTGACCCCTGGAATGATGGATGGAGACGATACCCATATTGCGACCCGAGAATGCAAGATCAAGGAAGGCGGTAGGACGGGATCGTCGGGAGCCAGCCGTCATGCGCCCCAGGATGAGCAGCGGCGATGAAGATCACCGCGCGACGGCGACCAAGAGATGGCTCAAGATCACGGGCCGGGATACCCGATCGATATCGCCGATCGTGATCCCCGATTCCAAGATCAGGGATGTATCCAGATGTCAGGTGATCGTATGAAAGCAGCTAAGGATGTGTTAGTGAACATAGGGATAAAAGTAAACAGACTCGAATTTGCTCTAAGCTACAGAAGTGTTCGCCTACACCAGGAATCGGGGATTAGTTTGGCCCCTCAAGCGCGCAGACGGTAAGGACTTTATCGTAGTGGTTAAACCTGGATAAATATATTGGCCAGCTTTGCCCTACCTAGTGACTTGTCCTCGAGTGTTAACATCTGATCGGAAGGAATTGATTGCTTGGCCTCAAGATCACATCGGATCTAAACCCAACAAGTCCCCCGCTATTGGAAGCGGCAAGCATAGCAAGGAAGGGGCAAGATCTCCTTATTTGGACACCCTAAAGACCTGGATCGAAGACCAGGCAACCCGATCGCGACTCAAGGACATGTCAGCGACCGAGATCGACTAGAACGAGGTCGAGCGAAGAAGTTCCGCGCTATCGCAACCCCCTGCTTTTCACCCTTTCCGGATATATATCGAACAAGTCAACCAGGAGAGCGTAACCCGTCCGCCGTCGGGTACACAAGGTGAGCTAGAACACAACCAGATCACGGATCATCGGAGAACCCCCTTCGCTAGTCGGTGTCCGTGCGCCAGTGGTATCGAGCCCTGCGTCAACACAATTACCGCAGATCCCGCTTCGCCACAACCCCTACGCCTCTTGACTAGGCTCGACCAAGCACCTCCTTCGAGGATCCCGCTGTCGGAAGCGACAAGCAACGAAAAGGAACAAAAACACACACAAGGACACGTAGATTGATCGTCCGATCTACATCCCACATGAGACCGCCGCGTGAAGAAGTATCCGCGCGGCAGTCAACCATCCCAAGTAGAGTAAATACAGTTCCTACGACCAACACCAAGGCATCCTCAAGTCGCTGGAAGAGTGCAACCCCGCCCCACCGACGAGTACACAAGGTGACAAGAACCTCTGTGTGAGCAGAAACTTGGATTACTCCTCCGTTAGGCGGCACTGTAGCGAGCTAGACCAAGGCAGTCAACGATTTCTGCCAAGCCACTCCGCCACACCACAACTCCCACCGTTGAGGACTTGCCTAATCAAAGCGGGATCCTCGTCCAAAAGACTAACTTACAGCTAATTTCATTAAAATTGCCGCGTCTTGCTAGTAACAGAGAAGGACATAGCCATCTTCTTTCCTCCTAAACCGGACCATGACTGTCTTAGTTGTTGGTAACCATTTCTCTCGCTTTTTCAATCATTCTCTGATACTCGAACCCTACATTAATGGTAGCGCTTTCGTTGCGAGCGCAAGATGTGACTCTTATTATTAAACGTCAATTTTAAACGACTTGAATTCTTCAACATCGCAACGCTTGCGGAACTTCAAGACCTCCACATGTGTGCCGATTTTTATATTCATAATTATTCGTGTTAGTATTGCTCATAGTTTGTCTTACAACAGTTTATTATCCTTTTTAGAACTTGTAGCTAAGCGAAAGCTTCGCTATAATAGCACGTCCGCATCACTGTATTGACTCCTTGCAATTTTTTCACACTTGCTTTTTGTATGGAGAAGATCGCAAATCTCGCCATATTTAGCACCATCCTTTGCAACAAATGTTGCGATAGGTACACCTGTTGTTGACATTGTATTGGAAGCGATAGTGAGAGGTTATCTCCCTAGGTTTGGTGGTACTTTATTTGATTGCTCTATAGTTTGGGGACGACGTCCATCTCCGCAGACAGATTTTCGTCGATAACCAAAATAGTCATAACCAAAATCGCGCATGAAATTGTCCATAGCGCAAAATGTGCCGGAGGGGCGCCATGGAGCCACCAGGGTTGCAAGCCGTGCTCGAAGGGAGCGAGAAGCAACACTAGACACCGAAGCAACAAGAATTTAAAACCTGGTGTGATCGAAAGCATTTTCACGAAACTGCGCGATATTAAGTGGCCGCGGCTAAAATGCACTTGTTTCTAAGGGAAGAAGTTGTCGATCGTGAAGTTCGTTTGAAGAACTCGACACGCAAAGTTGGCGTGGCGACGGTGGAGATGTACGTAAACGCAATTTCTGACTTGTATAACGACCAACAAAGCAGAGGAGCAAACACTCATCCGCATCCTAGAAACAACCTGATCAAAGCGCTACTGTCCTCTCTCAAGTCAAGCGCGAGAAACACGAAAAGAATAAGCGTGAGTTCGTAGATCGGGGAGTTGGCTCTTTGCTGGATGGATATTGTACAACTGAAGACCTGGAGGCGATCCCTCGTTATTATATCTCAACACTGGTAGCGAATTACGGAACCGCATGAGTCATTTCCTGTGTCATTCGTGTTTATTACGAGGGAAGTCTGCTCGTAATTTGGAACTACCTGATTTGTTCAGCGTGATGCTCGAGCATAAGGGTTTCACAGATTGCCGTGCACTCGTGATGATCATGCAGCAGGGAAAGCCAAACCAGTATGAGCGCCGTGATTTTGGTTCGTGCATCAGACACTGGAACGTCGAGATTTCCCTTTCGGCGCGCTCGGTTTCTATCTTATTTTTTGCTGGATTGTTCAACTGGAAGCCGTTCCTAATTTCCTAGAGCCTGCATCGTAGAACAACATCAAAGTTCTCAAGGGTGGAAAATTAACAACAAAAGCGATGACGTGCCGAGCCCATTACGACGCTACCGTAAAAGCTTTCTCCGCCCTTGGTCTGCACTCAAAAGGTAAGACACACGCTGCCCGAGGTTCCGGGTCGCGGATGGCTGAACTAGCTGGAGCTAACGAGTAACAGATTAGAAGGTTGGGGCGGTGGAATGCTGGTGCAATGGAAGGGTGTTACCTGACGGCTTTACCTAGCGATGCCATGCGATCACTTGCTTGGTTTCCCCCAGACTAGCGCTCGTTCTTTTTAGAGCGGGCTGCTCTTGTCTGCAGCGCGAAGTATTTCCGTTGGTGGAAAACTACATGGCAGCATACAGAAAACAGGCAGCACCGCACATATCAACTGGTGGGTTTCTGGAATTGCTGCTCTACCTTCGTGTAGTCGTACTCCAAGATGCTGTGCTGCTGCGTGAAGTGCATCCACCCCATAAATTGTGGGTCAATCCACTGTTCACCACAAATGCGTTCAATACATTTGCAACTTATCTCAAGGCAAAAATGCTCACCGAGACATCACCTCAAGCAACACGCTTAGAGGAGGTTGTCCCAGACCTACTGGATCATATTAAACAACAGCATCTACAGACCATAGCACACATTGACAGGAAGGTTAGCGAGGTTGGAGCATCAGTTAAAACCTTGACTGGCGCGTTCACGCAACTCACCACGGGCGCTGCAGTAGTCCGCTTGAGTGTGAGCTGGCCTGGGCGATTGGAACGGTACCCAATACAGCTTCACAGCCTTCCTCGGTCTCTTCAACTTACAAGATGGTGAGGTCACTCAAGACAGTATATCAAGTCTGGCAAGAATGGTCCGTCGGAATACACGGCGGTCCCGCTGTGCGCAACCTCGAAGAAATACACGGCTCATTATGGTGCAATACCTCGGCAGACAAACGTTTCTTTTTTCGACGCAGGAAAATCATCGATCACATCATAGCAACGGCTCAAGCACAATGTATTAGTCATGAGCAAGCCATTTGTGCGCTTGAAACACACCGAGCAAAGAACAAACTTACACTCAATGCTTTGAGCGGCAGTCTGAAACGCAGCACCTAGCTCACATTTAACCAAACGTTAACGTTGGTTAGTACATCACTGCATGCAAGAACCCCTTCCTCCCCTTCCAACTGTCGATCTTCGGCTCTGGCCTAACCGCAGCAGTAGCCAGCCTATAGCTACTGTTAACTGCACCGCCCTCCAGGCCTTCACCCCCTTCGGCGCCGGCGCGGTCGACGTCTTCATGCCGCTCGTGGCCGCGCTGCTCTTCCTCGTCGCGCCGCCCTCCAGGCCATCACCCCCTTGGGCGCAGGCGCGGTCGACGCCTGCCTTCTTGCCCAATCGATGTGGTCTGCTGGTTCCACTGCAATCTGTCAAATGGAGTTTGTGTTCAGTGTGTTTTGTTTACGGGAATATGCGTCGTTATCCGGAAGTGGCGGCTTCAGATAATTGGCATATCAGAGCGACAGGTGAGGGACGGGGTGGGGGCGAGGTGAGGACTGCGTCCCTCTAAAACTTCCGATAATGATCAATACCATTGTCCAAAATGCAAAAGTAACCAATCCGAGCGCAAGACTATCGGAAATACTACCTCCGGGTGGAAATATTTGCAATGAAAAACAGACGGTCATCCATAACTTTTTTCTACAAATCGTATTGGACCGTGAGTTGTGCCATTCGACGCAGCAGGCTTTCCTAGTGATTCCCTGTTGTTAATCGACGAAAAAGCGAGAAAATCAAATAAATTATGATCAAAAACAAGCAAAATATGGGCTTCAAATCGGTACAATTTTAAAGTGTCCGCAAATCCTATATCTGAATCCCGAAGTGATCACTTGTCGAAATTCTAACAGCACTGATACTTGTATTCTACAACAATCACCACACCACATTAGCTTATATGCTTGGCTTTCTTTTGAAGGTCTTTACGTTGTTTAAGCTGAAAAATCGGCGAAATAATCCAAAAGTTTTCCATCTATCTGTTTAAATTTGAGAGCGGTATTTTGCCCCTTTTCATGCGAAAGTATCTGGTTCTTGCAACATTTCCGCTCGGGGGAAGTACAAAATTCTTGGTTGCAAACTACCCGTAATTTAGTAGTACCAGTACGTTTGTAGTGTAGTGTACATGGTATCTGGTCCAGGTACTCCAGTAGCAGATTGGAGCATGCTGCACCATTTCATGTGCACTATTAACCAGACGATGTCCATTATTAAACAAGCGTTATACGTCTGACTGACACCGCTCTATGCGTGACCTACGTAGTATAAATTTGATGTCACAGATAGAGCATAACTCGCATGTGTACGCCTTCAGTTTCACAGTTCCATCGCATCTGTATTGTCTTACATCGGGAACTATCTAAGTAAGGTGTAGCCTGCCAATCCTTTAACTCCCACATCTTGCTAGATCTTGATCGTGTCGTAGTGTCTGTTGTACATGGAGTACAGATTCTGGTACTTCTTATAGAGCCCCTTATTCGACAGTCTTGTGAACACATCGGCCGGAGTTAAACCATGAGCCTTCCACTGTCTAAACCAGGCGAAAGTGTCAACGGAGCTCATCATTTTATCCAGCTTCTCCGTTCGAAAGAAGTATTTTCCCTTTCGTTCCTCTTTGTCATCGCCCTCGTCGTATTCAGTTTCCCGGTGGCTGCGCAAGAAACGCCCTTCAGTAGCAACACCGTTACCAGCTTCGGGCATCACCGGAGACGCCATCATGGTTACATCCTTGGTGAAACTGGTTGTCGTCTTTGCTGTGGGCTCGGCATTCGTAACCACGAAACTAGTGGCAACAGCAACAGCAGCGAGGACAACAAAAGTCAAGCGCATGATGAGAACGATCTTGTTCTTCGTACTTGTACTTGAGTGTAGGAGCGCAAAATGCGGAATGAAAGAAGAACGATGTATTTGAGTAAACTGGGCGTATGATACAATAACATGATGGTACATTATGAAAGGAGATCCGAAGTGAGACATTACAGACTGTAATTTATAGACTTCCCAGGATAATACTGTATACATATAGGTTCTACAGTATTCTCTAAACCAGTCAAAGAGGAAATTTTTTGACGGCCTGTGATTAGTTGGTACGAATTTCGCACGACAACTTGTCGACAAGACAACAAGAGACAAAACCAGGGTTTGTCTGAAGGTGGAGACTCTCCACTGGAGACATCTGGACTCCATATGTCACTGGTGAGCCTCTCCGACTCGGATGTACCCAGGTCACGGTGTCGTGCCCCTCCTCTCACGTGCCACGTCGGTGAGTTGACAAAACAACAAGATAACTAACTTTTACGGGAAAATCTAAGGAGATCGAGTTAGGGAGATCGAGGTGTGCCTTTTATACCGTTCAAACGTAGACAAGCACAGAAGTGGCGCGCAAGCGCCCGAGACTAACTAAGGTGAGCGGGTGCGAGCGCGCGTAGCCGTAGCAAACCCTAGCGGGGGCCTGCGAAGCAGGGCCGCTCGGAATTTGTGAAGGCGGGCCCAGCGCCGAGCTCCTCAGCGAGCCGCGCATTGCACTGTCCAGTACATACTATCTAATTACCGACGCCTTGCCCGCCATGAGCGAAGCGAAATTGGCGGGGCAAACGAGGAGCTCACAGACTAGAACGGTATAAAAGGTACACATCGATCTCCCTAACTCGATCTCCTTAGATTTTCCCAACTTTTACTAGCTAACAGTTGGTTATCTTGGGAGCGGATCTCTACATGTCTCAACCTGTATCTTGCCTTTTTTGCATTAGGCGATTGTTGCTGATCAGGTTAGGAATCGTTCCGTGTCTGCCAGGACACGTACTGGTGTCATAGGTATTGGACAAGCTCTTGTACCGACCATTTCCGCAGATCTCGTGTCTCACGGATACGTAGTGAATGGAAATCATATGTATCCTACACTCAAGTTGAGTGTAGGATACAAATGATTTTGAATGCTGCATAGCGTAAACAGGTACCGCTGGGCCTTTTAAACACACTATCATCGGATGTACTGCGCTAATTGCTAACATTCATAAATCAATTTAAAAGGGGTACCGCCTATCTGTTTTGGACCTTTATGAATTTCAAAACTCCTACCCAAAAAGCCTTGCATCCACAGAACTAAAACTCAAAATCAACCTCGCAGCAGGCAACCGCCATGGGTTTACGCTGAATCAAACCAAGAACAAGTGGAGGACGCTTAAAAAAGCATAATGCCGAGCTGCGCGATAGCTTCTTCATCACTGATGAATCATGGGCAGAGCGAAGAAATCAGATTGCTTCGAAGGCAGGGGGAGGTTGGTAGCGCGGATGCTGCAACTGTAGCAATACTTCGTCATCTCAGTTTTCTTTCTGTTCCAGTGAGTGAGTGCGCGCGTTTGACATCGAGGAAGAGAGGTACGTCTTTCAACTGCTCGACGATGCACCTTCGCACGTGCTAGATGACAACGAAATGCTATCGACCACCACCGTTTAGAAGCTTTCTCCAAGCGCCACATTCATCACCCAACCCAGGAAGTTTGGGGATCGTTTTTAACAAGGAATATGCTACGCCTCCCGTCGGGAGCTCCTGAACGTCAGATCAGTATTTGATTTTTAAGATTCAAATTATATACTGTAATATTGAATTTCTTTAATACTAGTATAACTTATAACCTCTAAGAACTTGCAAAAAAGGCACTTATCGAAAGGTTCAGCGGTATCTGTACTAGTAGCTATATTCACTTTATCACTGCATTCTACAGACATGGAAGCCCGCTTAAGTTCTCTTTCTGATAGAGACGATCTCCTCGTCTTTCTGATTCCATGATCCTATTTATGTTGCTAGTGTGCAATCTTTCAAAGACTTTAATAGCAGACACCAATATAACAAAGTTTTATATGTACATGTATTACAACATGGTTATGCATACTGCTTGATCCCATCCATACAGCTATATCGATCTCAACAGGAAGTTTGGTGAGATCAGAGCCTTCTCAAATACGCGTAAGACGCTTTCTAAACTTCCCAGTAGCCGCAGCATGGGCGTCAACTGATCGCTTTGAGTGACCACACCTACCTCACGATCACTTGCACCACCCCACACAAAACGTGTCGAGCCACACATGATCATTCGTTGGCCAAGCAGTTTGTTTCTTAGATGCAACTCGTCGTCGCGGAGCAAGTGGGGGAACACGTTGGTCAATGTTTGCTGCGTGATCGTGACGCTGGTTCTTGTAGTCGCGACCATCGAGTATTTAGGAGACTTGGTCAAGCTCTCGAGCACTTCCTCCACATCGTCAAACCAATGCAGGAATCGCCTACTCTGCATCATCACCTTCAGCCCGTATCCGCTGTTGTAAACGACGTCGGACGATTTAGTGTTGTCGAGCTGGCCGCTTCTATGTCGACGATTACGATTCAGTCGGAAATACCCCACGGCAACATCCCAAACTCCATGAATGGCTGCAGACATGCGGCGACGTTGAATTTCCAAGGTGTTAATTTCCACTTGTAGATATTGAATGTCCTTGTCGAGACTGACTATCAAATCGTTTTGCTTCTGTCGGTATCGCTTCTGATTCTCTCGACTCTTCTTGCTTTTATAGTTCTGCCCAAGCTCCAGCAACTCTGCAATTGGTTTATGAACGTCTGTGTCTTCCGGTCTTTCTCTTTTGAAGCCGATCAGTGAAGTTTCGGCACTGGAAGGGGATGGAGGAAAGTGACGGTTATTGTTGCTGCTCTCTTGGCCGTGAGGGAATGTGTGGTTTTCTCACGCGCATAGCCTGATAGCTTAGTTCGGTTGGTGTCATTCTCGAAATATTCCCTTGCTACGGGAGTATTATTTGCTAGACATTTGCTTTGTACAATGTCGGTAACGACGCCATCGTTCAAGAGCTGAATGTTAGGAGGATGAAGAACGCTAGTGTTCATCATTGTCTGGTGTTGATACTGGGAAAAGAAAAGTGAGCTAAGGAATACAAACACAAATACATGGAAGCACTATCCTTTCCTATGCCGTCGTAAACTTCGTCGGGGTGGTAACATCGTAAACGTTGTAATCGTTGATTATACAGGAAGAGTTTTAAGCAGACCACCAATTTGACATTTGTATGCTACTCGTCACCTTACGACTCAGAATGTCATTATGAACCATGATCATGAAATGCGTGGTTAACATTGCTTCAGTTCGTATATTGCTAAGTTAGCAATATAGGAACTGAAGTGATGGCTCTTATAGCTGCAGTGGACGAAATCCAATCTGTACTGCATATTGAAGCAATTTAACTGTTCAAACTGTCAAGAGGCAAGCAACCGCCATGCATGATTGCTCTTTATAACATACAACCGTGTCCATCTAAGAAACAACATCACAACGAAGGTCGATTTGTTCGTTCAGTTTCCATGAGAAGATCTCATTTTGGTATTTAAAGCTTCGTAGATTAATTTGTTGCGTGAATTTGATTCTTGGAGAGGAATAACGTATTGACGTCCAGTTGGAGCCGAGTAGGAAACAGCAGGCAATCGAAGTTCGAACAACATGCCAGGTTGGTTTGGTTTGGATCGAACGAAATGAACCTGACCAGAAGTTGCCTACAGGTTTTGGTTCGAATTTGTCGAACCCGGTTTGACGTCTGTTGCTAGGTCGGTTTGAAAGGGTTGTGCCCGGTACGTTGTCGATAACAGGCTTATGTTAATTTTGTTCAAAGTAGTGAGAGGTATAATACATTCTCTGGAATTGCAGTTTTGGTCGATCATGCCAATCCATGGCCAATGGGAGCCATGGTATTGTCGTAGATCCCGTGATGTTCGCTAGT
>NBNE01001779.1:0-10993 GCA_002215365.1 Phytophthora megakarya | reverse complement strand
TTCCACTTCAACTTTGTGGATGTTGCGAGTGACGTGTCTAGTGTAGGTTTGAAGTAGATGGGCTTGACCGGTGTTCTCAGGATTGTCAGTGATCAATCGTCACCAGCCACTACCATCACCGAGCATCTGCCAGAATGTCCATTCTGCTAATCTCGAGATATTAAACGTCCAATTTGTAGCTCAAAGTCACAAATCGCAAATCCGAAGTGGGAATTCGATCAAAGAGATCCTTGCAAATGATTCGAGCATCGAAGTCAAAGGTAAGTACGCTAGTGCAAGATTAATCATCGTCTATTTTATCAAAGTGAGATAATAAAGTAGTACTGTAAACGTAGCGGTGAAGCTCAACTCTTTTGATGGTGATTGCATGGCGCATCCTCCTGTTTCACAACCAACAACGGATTCAAATCATTGGATATAACTGTTGACCCGGTGTAGCACACCACCTTAGCATCAATAGAGACATACATCACATACTTGGTAGATGCGGTTTTCAACATTTCCAATATCGGTACAGATGTCGACATGTTATGAAAACAACTCGTGTGACATTTCTTAATTGTGATAATTCTATTGTGGGGGCAATATGTATCGAGTCTTGGTTGGAGTTATCGATTCTGCGCGAGAAATGATAGAATAGATTGTGCGCTCTGTTTTTGTACTCACAATGCTTGCTATCGCCCATCTCACCGCATCGTCGTCTGTTCTCACGGCAACTTTTGCATACAGGTCGTTTAACTTGTGTATCAGGTGGAAATTACTCTTGTTCTTGCTCTTTCTCGCTGATTATTGTCTAGCGCCATTATATATACATTTACTAACTGCTGGAGCCCCCAACCTTCGCTCCACTTTCACAATGGTCTACCTTCTTCTGACAGCTAGCATTCGCAGTGGAGTGTCGCGTAAAAGCATTGTCTCCTTTGTCACTCGCTGTAGTACTCTTGTATTTCGCTGTTTCTGGACCACTAATGGTTGTAGTTTCTGGATCTTGGAAGGTGTTGGCTCGCGGATGTACGGATTTGCATTAATCTTGCAGCTTGGTTCGTCCTCATTTCGGTGCTCCCGTTGTGCTGATGAAAACTCGTTGTTAAATTTAGCACATCATCAGGGGACTTCTTCTTCAGTGGTAGCGAAAATACCTCTACATATTCGTCGTTTTCTTCCTCATCGTAGGTAATGCGTCTCAATTGCGGTTTTGCAGGAATCGTGCGCTGTGTAAAGTACTGGTGATCAATCTATCTCCATCTTTCTCTAAGCTGCAATGTTACCCACTGGTCTTCAGCAAATGTTTGGAGAGCTTACTTACCTACGTCGGGGTTGACTCGGTTTGAGCTATTTATGCGCTGATGGGTATTTGTCCGTCCTGGCCTACTGGAACTTGTGGTTCTCATTCAGTCTGCTTAGCCGTGGACACCTGGTGCCGCAACCGCTTCTGCCTCTATCACATTTTGGTCTCTCGGACGTGTGCATTCCTCTTTCGTCAATCTAACAGAAGTATGTAGGGAGCAAAAGTAGTCGTTCATGGTTATCGAGGAAAGTCTAAACCAAATGTCAGGAATGCGGTTTGAGATGAGGTGGCCCTGACAAAGGGGCGATGGCGGGTCTAAAATGCTAGCGTAGCCGGAGCTGTGTATTAGCCGTGAGGAACTGGTTTCGGCAGACGAGTTGAGTTTGCGAGTGCGCAGCCAAGACCAACCAAGAACGACTGTTCCAGAAACAGCCGATGATGGACAACAGACTTGTTGAGCACGTACCTAGCTGGACAAACATGAACCTTTAGCAAGTTGAGATTGATGACGCGGCTTCTCTCTTTACGAAAGCCATTTTTCTTAAATTTGACGCTAAGCGAGTAAACGCCTTAATCGCTCAGAACACAATACTCTAATAATACGAAAACCATTCTGGGGGTCAGATCTCTCCAAAAGCGCAGTTTGGGTACACAACCAAATACTTGCTTAGGGAGATAGCGTGTGGACTTGTGACATTCATTTCGGCATGTTTGATTTTGGCACTAAATGATTCACCAAGTTAACAAAAACTGATGTTTGGATAACCAAGGACAGCAGAAAACTTACACAAACATTATTTTTGAACGGTGTGTCTGTGATTTGAAGCGGATTATGAAGAAGATCTTCCCAGACAAATGATACGGTAATACGGAGAATCATATAAATATGTAGATAAACGCAATAAAACAAAACCAAGCCTGTAAAAACGTGACTAACGACGATGAAGGAGAGTGGATCAGCGAACCTGGAGAAGATAACGGTGGTATCCTTGTTCCAATTTTGAATAGTTCTGTACCTGCGGCTGGCGTAGCATCGATCCCAACTTTGGAAACAATGGGGACGTCGGAACGCTCATAGCGAAGCTAGAAGCGGTGGAGAGCTGTAAAACTACGGCTTGGTTGGTAAGCAAGACCCAGCCATCAACTGTTATCGCTGTCAAAGAATGACAAAGAGTGATAGGCAGGTATAAGTGATGACGGCATTGGGAGTGGCAGTGGCGTTTATTGTTGGCTATGGACAGCATAACTTACCATATTCTTACCCGTCGGCGATAACGCCTTCTTACTCTGCGCACCGAATTGCAGACTAACTCAATCCTCATCACAGCTATCGTTATCAGTGTCTTCACGGTCCTTCAGGACGTACAAATCCTCATCAAAATTTAGGTACGTACATGACTTAGCTTTTTTCGACTCATTGAAAACGGAGCCCTCCGAAACGTCCGAGACCAGTTACAAAAAACGAAAAGCATCAAAATGACAGTTTTGAAAAAATCTTTCATATACACTAATCTAACCAATCGAGTCAGGGGTGATAATCACAACATCAGACAAACAACTGATATGAAATGGAATTTTTCCCAGACGACCAACTAGAATGTCAAATCAGCTGATCACCACGAGGTCGCGTCGCCCTATCACTTTCCGAACCACTCTTAATAACTTATTCGAGAAAGACGTTGCCGACCTTCCTTTCTGTCGATACGTCCACACTAAAGCCTCCATTTGGTGTCCCCCAGGTACGCTGCCCGAAAGTCGGTCCCTCGCTTCTCCACTAACACACGACAACCACCCACAAACAAAGCCATCTTGAAGGTATTTGTGCTTTAGGTGACAACGTGAGATCTTTGTTAAAATCAAATTATCTATCTCAAATGGTTTTGATAGTCATACCAGATGCACAATATACTTGGTCTCAGTATATGTCGACGACCGCAATCGTCTCCCAGTTTCGAATCATCAAGCGCACGTCATATCAGTTTGGGCCCACAAATTGGTCGTTAACATATAGGTTGACCTATAGTCGGAGCTTCGAATCTTTGACTCAGATCTACATGTTACGTGGTTATGGCGTCCAACATCCAAAATTGACTTTAATGCATTGATCATCACTCACATGAATAGAGATAGGCCAATATTACCATAACCCACTTGTATCTTGGTATATCCATATCATTACTTACTTCACTAATCCATTTTTTATTCGTGTAGTCAGGTTTTGGACGTCGAAAGGGGTATCCATAGAAACCTTCAAATAGATTTCCGGCCAATATTAGCTGTCGCGCTCAGCACATTTCGGTAGCAAGTTTAGGTAGAATGACCGGCTAGGAATTATCGTCCAGTTACAATCTGATAATGTGTCAAATGAGTAGTTTGTCCTTATGAACGGAATCATGGTTTGTTTGTACTCCTTGATCGCAGCTCTATCACCGAATTGGTTTTCTGTCGTTGGTCTAACCAACCGTCTTGGTCATGTTCAATATCTTGTGGAGCTCTACCTAGTTGGCGTTTTGTGGTGAGAGAAATACTATCTCTTAACGCTCTTGTGCTCTGGCAATACAGTATGATAACTGTACTGTCTATGAGGGTGAACAATATCTCTCCTTCTACTTAGGTTTAGGTAGTAGTACGTGACAGTAGACTTGCTTGCGTGTCCGACACACTTCTGACGAAACCCTTCAGACTATTGCTCACTGTACTGCCGTGGGTCAGGCCGTTGATTATTTTTCGGTCCTTCTCTGATCCTTTTCTGAGCTGATTACAATTCGTTTTCGGACTTTCATCGATGTAGATGGCATTTAAAAGCACCAGCGGACATCGATCCGAACCCGTGCATTATGGAATACATTCCGTACGCATTAGCGGCATAGCACAGTAATACATAGTACCAGTGGATTAAATTACCATACTGTTGCAAGGAATATGTGTTCGGCATATTCCAGCTCTACACAAGGCTAATTTCCGAAATTAACACACGCTTACCACCCGCAATGGTATCAAGGGAACACTGTAGTTGCCTAGTACGGATTGCAGTTTGTGTACTTCATTGGATAGTCTCAGCGAGACACGCAACGGCATGTTCACTACGCTAATCAAAGTTTACTCTTCATACTCAATGTATGTACCACCGGTACATTTCGTGTAAAACATTGAATTCCAGTCGTAGAAAGTAACGTTTGTTGAAACATTTCGGAACGTGACTACTACCTTGCTCATTAAGAAATATGTTTGAAAGCCGATTTCAATAATGTTTTACTAAGTTGTTTGTGAAGCGGCGCACAAAACAAATGTTGGTCCGCCAAAAGGGTAGAATCCGCCTCGCAACGACAATATTGACAAGCCGTATCGTTACTTACTCCA
The DNA here is from genome assembly GCA_002215365.1 of Phytophthora megakarya. Taxonomy (NCBI): domain Eukaryota; phylum Oomycota; class Peronosporomycetes; order Peronosporales; family Peronosporaceae; genus Phytophthora; species Phytophthora megakarya. Next base: position 6,345 of record NBNE01001779.1, on the reverse strand, counting down.
CCAACCCATATTCCAGAAGGTCTAGTAAATCTCTCGTAATGTGTAATGGGTCACCCAATACATACGTTTATATAATTAGGAAGAGCAACACGCGGCTAGCGTGTGTTGACATGCATTGTCCGAATGGCCGACAGTAGGGAGCCAGTTTCATTTCACACAGTCACGGGTCAGGTAGGGTATCGAGTGGCCAGGGTTGGTGGACTGGCTGCAAATGAACTCAAACGCTCGCTCATACTCACGTGTAATCCAATAACAGTAGCGCTAAGCCAGTTACATAACGGGTTTGCGATAGCCAACCCATGTTGTTCCATGCTAGTAGTACGTAGTATGATGTTCATCACAATACCAAACAATGAGAGTTGATGGCCCAAATAGAGCAACTTAGATACGGCTTTCCTCACATCCAACTGAACGTTGATATGCCCTCCCAAGCCATGCAAAATCATGCGGCGAGGTCAGCATCTTGTGAGGTTCATCATTATAAGATTCGGCGTATTCATTGATTTGTTCGTGGCCAAAACCTTGACGCCGTAGCAATGCTCATTTACACTTTGCATTCAGCCATTTAAACCCCTTCACCACCGGAGCTCGACAAATGAATCGGGTAGCAGCGCTAACGCTTGAAACCTCATGAGGACACGCCGAAATGGCTAGTGGCCAGGGTACGTAAACACATCTAACTTTTTGGTTACTTCAAGGGATTCTTGCAGGGTTATATGCTCTTCTCCAAATTGTTTAGATCCGTCATGCACTTCCCCGCAATGCACACAGCGGTCTAGATGTTCCATCAAGTAATCTAGGTGGATACGAATAGGAATATATTCGGCCGCGGATTCAGCGTGGTACTCCTGGTATAGGTTATACATAAGTCAGCACAGCGACGTGTTTACTTCTCACCAGTTCTAGCGAACAGAGTGTTATGTTCACGGAAGGCGACCAGCATTTGCTTGCGGACGGACGGTAACCATGAAGGAAAAAGTACCTTCATGTTTCTGGACAAGGACAAACTACATGATATCAATACAAAAGATCTTTAATATGCATAAGGTTTACATTGCCTACATAGAAGTTAAAAATATAATAAATATCGTTAATAACTGGTTTTGCTTATTAATGTAAAGTGTTTGTTCAAAGGCTTCCAATGCTTACTAAAATGCTTCATGCAAAGTGAACGACGATTCCCTAACACTCTGCAGCTCACGGACATTAATTGAATTTTTCGTTGGTCCCAGGAGTCAGTGCTTTCAGCTCGTTTCGTGGGTACTGTACCCTTATAAGTTCACGACGCTAGGATTCGAGAATACAGAGGCCAGCTCCCGACGGGCTTTTCCGTAGACATACGTATTCAGAGTTGTAGTGCGAGCGAAATGGGCCACTGGCATTCTATTGAATCTACCTTTGTACACGTTTATTATCAGAGGTCTTCGATAACGTCCGCACCAAGTGTCTTTGACCCGAATGGCAGGATGGTTATTGTTGCAACGTGAATTTGCTGGTAAAATTATTGTGTAGGGAGAAATATGTCGTAAGGTGTCTAAAGACGCCGGGGATCGTGTTCAGCTCCGGCTTTGTTGCATGTTGAGTAGGAATAAGTAATACCACTTACTGTTTCGCCCTCTCCAGCTTTTCAACAGGAATCGAGACGGTGCCATTAGCGGTGTCCAAGAGTTAGACTAATGTCTTGTTGATCAACCTCTATGGAGTTAACTTCTTATCATGGATGGCCGCGGAGATCCTGACCAGCCAAATGGTGCTGATAAGTCAACGATGAGTGCCTTTTCTTCAGGTAATCTTGCCGCCATCCAGTGTACGTGTTGACTTGACATCGTTAGATGCCGATACGCGCTTTTGACATCGCCTTTTAGCATACGAATAACTAAGTTCAGAAAACGGACCGCTAATTCTTCAATTCGATTCGCGCTTACTGACACATACTTGTAGGAAATTGCAAGAACACAAACTTTATCAAAACTAAAATTTGTGGAGTCACCATCCGGAAAACTGAGATCGTGAATCAAGCAAACTTCGATAACTGGATCAATATCCTTCTTGTCTACTGCTCCGAGAGGACTATACACAGTGCTGTCCCAATCGTCAAGTACAGAATCATCAACAATCAAGTAACGACCTTTGTCTTTGCCATCTCGAATGCTGCGTATCACTGCGGTAAGATGTTTTGGCAGGGTTTGTGATTGCGAGTGGTGCGGCTTCTCGGAGATTTTTGTTTCCATTTCGGTTTTATCCCCTGCTGCATGACCGACACCAACATATCTCGATGTTCATAGCCAGCTCGTAATCTAAATACTGGTTCGGTCTAGGATTCGATTGTGCTTTACCTCGTGCAAGACGTGCAACAGATGTCACATCTAACCTGTGCGTTCGTAAAATATTCGTCATTTTATGCTGCGCAGTAGCGTCTAACCCGGATAATGTGTTTCCACGGCAAAAACCTAGTTGATGAAGCTAGGTCTTGATTACAACTTCTTTTCTGAGAAGGTTAAGCTCAAGCTGATGTTGAATATACTGACATGTAGCCCTTGATAACCTGAAATTTTGGATTTGCGTTGGTTATTGGAATGACTAGTTAGACAAATGGATAAGACAACTCGTTGTTCCTCGTGTCGTGAAATTCGACCGAGGGGCCGGCTTACACGGCTCTGAACTAGGAGGTCCTGAAAGAAGCCGGCGCTTGCTTCTAGCTGCTGGCAGGGATCGGGAGATGATCTCCCATCTCTCGAAACGATGCAAGTTGAAAGTGAGCTGACGCTTGTTAAAATCCAAGGTGGTTCCATCAACGCATCTGGAGGTTGGGGGCACACGTAATCTACCCAACGACATTGCCCTGTTGTCATCGGGGCACCATCGGAGCCATTGATACTTAGGTTTGAGGCCGCCAAATGTTTTGATGATTGCTTTAAGTCGCGGATTTAACGAATTTGGTTCAAAATGAGCTCTTCCCGAGAAACAAAGAGTAGCATTTCTGGATCTACACCCTTTGACAAACAGAAATCGAAGCCAAAGCTGTTTGTCGTCCTTCATCGGGATTAATTTCTCTAATTCAGGCGTAACTGCTGACGCCTTACTCGACCCATCCGTTTGGCTGTTGTCCGCGCGTGATGAGAACTAGTTTGTGTGAGCTAGTTGCTCTCGTAGTCGTGGCAATTGCTTGGAGCACACTACCTACAAAATGTGCTGAATACTACCGCTGTCGACTGAAAACTTAGAAAGGAATTGACCGGGAACTAAGGTTCCTTGAATAACGTGTGTTCGGTATTCTTCCAAAATCGAATTAATCCAGTAAACGAGAAGTGGTAGGTCTTCTGTAACGGGGTTACACGGAACTCTAACCGTAACTTTAACCGGTTAGAGTTAGAGGTTTCCCGTCTTGGTGTGTTCACAGACCAAGACTGCATTTGATGGGATCCTATTGGTAGAGTGCGCCACACCTATACCAATCAGCGATGCGAATCACTGTCAGCCACCCGCTGACAGTCCCTTAGATATATGATAAATAGTTTAGGAAGGAAACCCTTTAAGGAAAACAATACAGTTCTCATTTTACGCTATCCAGCTCCTATCTTGTCTTGCCGTACACACGCATCGTGTGTACGCTATACAATTTAGGAACACCTACGCTTCCTCCTACACGTGCGCACCCGTGTAAGCCAATTAGTGAGCCCTAGGCCCACTACATCTTCCGTGCTCCATTCGTACGACTGCGCAAACCGCTTCGCTAAGATTAGGAGAGATCCAATAGCCAATTTTAAATCACTTGAATTGTACTCACTTCTAAGTAGTTCCAGCGTTTGGCAAGCGGCAACAATGTCGTGTATAGGTTTGGGTGGGTGGACGTTCGGAACAACAATTGAAGAGTTCAGGTTCCGATAGTTGCAGCCGCCGTTGTTGTACAAGTACATTGTCCTCAACCGGTAGAGGGTAAAAATGCATGACTGATAGACCACGTTTGCTAAATTGAATATCGCGAGCTATCGTGACCACCCCGGGCAGGGGCTTAAACAAACAAAACTTTGACGAAATTATTCCATCTACGTAAAATTCCATTGTCATACTTCGATGATGTGAAGCCGAGATATTATCATAAACTTGAGTCTACGAAGGCAAAGAAGAAATTAATGCACGTTCACTGATTGTATCACTATTGATTGGCCGGTCATTTCTGCTGCGTTGGGTCTTCTGGTGTCGATGGTCTTCTGTGGCCATAGTAGGTGCGCCCACCGCATGTGGAGGTAAGTAATCTTCAGCAAACGCACGTTGGGCATGAGGGTGCGCTGCTAGTGCGGCCAGTATTTTGCCACTGCGATGATGGTGTTCAAGAGGGGCTGATGTTCGTACGCGTTTCGCAGATGGTGGAATGAGAGTAGACTCTCGCCGTTGTTCTGTAGTACTTGAAGTATTGGTACTCTCATGTAGGTTATCGTCTTCGACCATTAATTCATCATCATCATTTTGAGCGTCAAAGATTGCAAGCGGTGTTGTTGCCCGCTCTGGGGTTTGGTTGGATGGGCTCACCATTGCGATCCGACGAATTCTTCGAGTACCTACATGAGTGTTGGAGGTCGTTCTAGGGGGCATATAGAACGAGGTACCCATTGAGTCAAGCGTAGGTTGCACCCCACCATCCTTATCGTAAGCGTAGTCAACGGCGTGTTGGACTGGAAATTCGACATTTAGACCTGTTGCTGAATTAATGCATGAAATGACATCTGTCGCGTCGGGAAACAAGTCACTGTCGATGAGGTCATGTAAAATCACTTTGATGTCGTTCGTTGCCGCTATTTCGTCGTTTCCCATTATTCTATTTAGTATGTGATGATGCATACCAACAATATCTGTATTGCTCCAATCTTCTGTATCGAACGTCAATGAGCGGAGAAGTACCGCAGCTATAGGCGGCGTAGTGGTAACACATGTCAGTGCGACGCAATATTCGCCTTTTGTAGTGGCAACACGAACTCCTTGGTTATCGAGATCCACAATTTGACCGTGAAGAATGTGACCCAATACAATGGCTGCGACAGGACTACGTAGTAATGGTGTTGGATAGGTGTTGATGACGGTCCAAGGGGTTACCCAAGCAATTGCTTGCTCGGATGAAATTTTCCACTTCCGAGGGTACGCGGAACCAATCTCTTTCAGAAGAATGCCAGCTTTCATGCGTCGGGTCACCTTCGTATACAACGGACCATTGAGGGTTGCCTTCCGTAAGCGTTCTGGGAGAAGTAGGACAAACTTGACTGTCTGAAGAGACGCAGATGGGTCCATTGTGGAAAGCGGTTGAAGGGTCGTTTTGAACTTTTGAGCTGTTCAGCTTGAGAGCAAAATTGGAAATGAGGTACTCTGAGCTGTGCTACTGCTGTTCCTGTACCTAGAAACTACTGTGGTCGTTTTGTAACTACCGCGAGGGTCGTGTCTTGATGAAACCAGCAGACACATTCGTGAAAGCTTTTTTTCCGTATCATTTGGGAATATTCGGAAAATATACCATCTACATTGTAGGGCTTGCGCAAACAATGTAATATGGCCACAAAAACATACGACGAGTCTGGTGGTGCGTTCTTCGTAGATTTCAAACGAGGGGTTCGACTAAAGGTAGCCGTATCAAAATCTGAAACGTCAAATTTGTTGCTCTGCCATTAACTCAAGCGGGGATTAATATAAATCATTCTCTACTTCGAAATGTTGTCAACGGTACATATAGATAATACAAATCCATGTCGATTGTACGAATTCTAAATCGTTACCATCTGACACGTCGTTAACCAGTCCAAGGGACTTACTATTTTGTATGAACTATTGACACATAGCACCAGTGGCAGAAAAGAAAGTAAAATATATGTACTCCTAAGTAAATGGTAAGCTGAAAGTGGCAAGCTATGTTTTCATCTAACTGGTGGTATCCCAAATGGAAGCTCTGCCAGATTGCTTGATCCCACGATAATGCCAATAGAAATTCTTGTAAGCTCTCCATTTCATGAAATCCGCGTCTTGGTGGAGCTTCAGCGAACCTGACAAGTCTTTTTGTTTGTATGCAAGCTTCACTTTCGGCTCGAGATTCAGTGCCTTGTAGACATCGTTCGGATGTATGTTGTTAGCATACATGTCGACCGAAAGTCGGCCATCTTTTAGCATCTCCTTCGCCTTCTCCACACTAACAGCGACTTCTTCGGCTGTTCTGCCAGACTTGGTTCTTTCAAGCTTCTGACTCTTGCCAACCAACGACTTGATTGTGTTGCCAAGTTCCTTGATCCCTCTTTCTTCGTCGTCTAAGGCTGAGTCGTCGTTGGGGTTTCTTCCTCGTAGAAATCTAGTGGAGTCGCTGTTGAC
>NBNE01001778.1:0-10995 GCA_002215365.1 Phytophthora megakarya | reverse complement strand
GTATCTGATGTTCGGGTTTAATATCATGCTACTTACTTCGAAGTACTGAGCAGTCAGTATGTTCGTATTCCAGCGTTTTTATCACCGAAAATCACAAATTCTCTATCGCTAGCTCGAGCTGGAAACTCTCAATGCATTGATACTGAATGAGATAACTGACTATCGCATCACTCCCATGACGGTTGTTGCTCTTCCACCGTATCTCTGTTCGAACGTGCACCATCAACTTGAATACCACTAATTACTTAGCAAAATTCCGAAGCTAAACTAGTCCGTAATTCATTCATTCTGGACTCAATATCGCGCCGTGGTACCGGAAAACGCCATCAATTACAACATTCTGGCGTAATCCATTCACACACGCGACATCGGCAAGGCATCATCGTCAAACCGTTCCAATCCTGATAACGTTGCACTCTTTGACGGGTGTTTTGGCACATACCGTACGCACGTGAGAATTTAGAGTCATTTACACCAGAAGATACCACATCATGCAGCAATTGTCGAGCAGACAATGCGTCATTTCGAAGTTCTTGTCTTGTTGATACTAGTTCTTCTTGTGTTGACACTTTGCATGCCTACGTAGCAGCTCGGACGGATCCCGCTAAATTCTGCAGCAGCAACGCGATCTTACCACGTGTAACTTTGTCCTCAATTAGCCAGCCGAACTCTCCGATAACACAGTCAATAACCTTCTCCGCTGATAGTGCTCCTCGTGAAGGAGATTTGAAGAGACGCAGGTCTCTGCTAAGGTTGTGAGTTCAGCAATTTTAACTGTAGTTATACACTCCAAGCTTTTCCTTTTGTACTGCATTTCAATATGAGTCAGTTTTTCGGATTTTGTTTTTTGCTGACATTTTTGGATTGAAATGTCTTGAATCGCTTCAGGTGAGATCTCTGGTTCGGATTTTCGCTTTCAATGTGATCGACCATCTAAAATTTTAGTTCGTTCTTCTTCCACAGAAAAACTCGAATTAAGGGTGACATTGAATTACTGATTCCTCTGAATTTCGGAGAGTTTTAGCCAAACTGACCGGTGTCTTAGTCCTGCACGCTCTGTCAACCATTTAGCCAATCTGACCGGTGTCTTAGTCCTGCGCGCTCTGTCAACCATTTTAATGCTTTTTCTGGTCCACTATTCATTTTATTAGCAACATCCTTTGCGAAAACAGTACAATGTTCCTTGACGTATTCCCAAAAAGCAGCGTGGACTTGCATTCTTGTTCAAGAAAATGGAGAACTTTCCCTACTACGACTCTCCAACCAGAGAAATTTTTTTTGGGCGGTACATAACTGTAGAAGGTGTAATCTACACATTTACAATTTGCACGAACTTTAAATTTCAAAAATAGCTCGGTTGATTCATTGTCATAATGCTTTAAATTTCTAATATTTTGTGTTGAGTTAAGGTCTAGGGAGGTAAACTCGGTATTAATATTTAGAGCCGTTCTGGATCAGGCATTCCAGGACATGATAACGAAACAGTTTTTGTGGGATGTATTACATGGACACAAATCCCGAATTTCTCGAAAAATCTGTAGCCACATTCTCTAGTTGTAGCGTTAACTAACCATCCATCAGATGGAATATCCCGCTATTGCATCCTCAGAATATTTCGAGATCGAAAAGAATGTTTTCTTCCTTCAAAATATAAATCAGCGGTGTCTTCATCATCAAAGTTGAGTTTGCGATTCATAATGATGAAGCTTGGGTATACGGTTTAAAATTAGCGCACAGTTAGTGGAACCTACACGTTCCAACGGAACAGCTCTAAGTTCACCGTATTTTAGTTGTCTGTTGTACAAAGCTCGAAGCCTGTTGGATACTTCAGGAACAAACTTCACCTTTTTATTCGAACCTAGGAAACCAACACGTGATTTGTCAAGACGATCAACTAGGTCGGACAGCAATGCATCGGAGGACTTATTTACCAGTTTTAAAGTCTTGTGATAAGTTTCAACAGGGTTGTTTGTCGAAGCTCATCCTGTAGGAATATGATAAATTTGCCAGCAAGAAAATCTCGATGGAGACGCCTCATCTCCATTTCCAATGTCCGGAATTAATCGGTTGTCCACCAATTTGAAATTTCACAATACAATGAGATTGTCACCAATTTCAGCGATATTTTCAAGTGTATTATACATTGATTGACTGCAAATATCAATGACGGGTTGCATAAGATCTTGTTTGTTGACCGACCACCAACGCTTAAATTAGCCTTGTACTTGCGACTTTGTTGGTTTTGGCCCTTCCATTTGACCACTTTGTACCTTTGATGCCAATAATGAGAAAATATCCTCAGGTTTCAACGCAGCATCTTCAGATAGTTTCTCATGAAAACATGTTTTCATTTGTGTTGTGAGCCGTGGTTTCTTTGGTGACGAAGAAACTCCTGGAATTAAGTGCTCATACTTCATATAAATAATAACCAAATCTGATTGTTCACACCAAGATCTTGTATCTGCATGGACATAAACCACCGCCCAAACCACATCCGAAGAAACACACTTCATTTCTATTGATCTCATACAGTGACCTTTACCCAAAAAGAGATCTTCTTCACCACGAGAGAAATGGTCCAATCTGTAACGTCGAGGATCGTTACGCACGCGGTCGCAGCTTGGCAAATACTGCATGTATTCGTTATAATTTTGAAAAGATTCCTGTCCTAGCTTCCATATCTCAGTCCACACCTGAGGGTGATCAACTCTTGACATGAGAGAATAATCTAGAGGTTTTCTTAGAAATGTGAACGGAGTAACATTCACGGAAGCGTTGCCTAAAATAAAATATTTTCGGTTAGATACAGTATATCTATTAACATAATCATGTATCCCAATCTACACCGTACCACCACAAAAAATTAAAAATTATAGAGAAGCATCGATGTAAAGACGAATGATTTTGCCTTATATATGCTTCTATAATGGAGGTTCAGGTGCTCATTATTGCAGTAATTAGCAGATTCCGGATTGGAATCCGGATGCAACCATACGTTTTGACAGGTGTGACATGTAACCAATCCAGATCCATTATTCATTCCAGACACGAAGGTCTCATGCACGTGTCAATTCATATGTTGATTGATCAATAAAAGAATTGGATTCACTACCAATCGTTTGGATTCTGAATCACTCATTCCGCCTTTTCCATCACGGACCACACAAGCAACCCGGTACGCACTCGCGTGTCATCCTGTATTAACACTGAAGTAGCTCAATAGTAGAGCGGAAGGATTGTCCTCCAGGCTGCTGGTTCGATCCCAGCCTCCAGTATCTGTATTGTTATGATGTGTGTATGTAATCTCTGTGTTATGTTGTTTATCAACTAGTTGAGGTCATTCACAGTCCACTGATGGGAGGCTGGTGCGCATGTGTCAACCATCGACCCACTCCATCGAAGCGCGATGTACTGTGCGCAAAATGCTTTGTATGCTGCGTTGTGAGACGATCGAAGCGCACGCCAGCGTTTACGAAGTGACGAGGCTTTGGAGGTATGCTTTTTCCCGTCTAAAGCACTGAGACGTTCGTTGGTGATGTTGTCCGTAGCAGGTGCCAAGGTCCAGAGAGCGTGCTTCTATATTACGTGGGCGGGTTTGTCGGAATGATTCGGTTGAGGTGGTATCTCAGAGGGGGGTTGGTAAAGCACCTTCATAATGATTACTGCTGCATTCGCATCTTCACGCTTATTTTGCTCTTTTTTTACCAGGCACCATTTCCCAGATGCGATGCATATACCAATTGAGGAAACAACCAATAAGGGCTGACGTAGCGGCAGGAGCGACAACACCAGACGACGAGATCAAAGATGCTGGGGCAACTTGGAGAGCGGACAGCGTTTCTGTGTGGCATGTGATCAAACCGGCAGATGCCCCCGCAATGTCTTCGACGCAGGCAATACGGTCGTTGATCGTTCTTAACTGAGCAAGCATATTCTCCAAGCGTTGAAGCCAGCAGCGAATCGCCTCCTGCAGTAGCACCACTGAGTTAGGCATTGTTCATGGTGCGCCATCGAGCGTTTAGGTGGAATCCCCGTTTGCAACTTGTCCGTATCGAGATACTAGAACCGAGCAAGTTGTTGTTGGTAGTGATTCTTCTTCCCAGTTCGTACAGGTAATGGCATACATATGCGGGAGTGGTGTTGTTCCTCCCAGTAGCTTCTAACAATGTTTTAGGTGCATGAGCAGCGCAGCAAAGGTAGCGTTCACAACTTCAGTGGCTACATCCAAGCGAGGATCAGGGGATCCAAGAACGTGCTGATATAATTCGTTTCGCAGCGTCAAGAGCTGGTCAAACTCCCCGGGTGTGAGTCGATGCTACAGCTCATCAATGGTCGGAGTACATACCGGTAAGTCGAAGATGGATAACCTTCCAGCACTTTGGCTACACTTTGGTCCTCACGTGACGTTTGTTCCGATGTATGCGAAGGCCTTCGTGAGAGAATCAAGCAACCAGGCCCCTCTTGTCGAGATCCACTGTATCGCTAGTTTGGGAGTGGCATTGGCGTAGGCCTCGCCCCTCTTCGCAGTGAGTGGCAAGACATATGAGGCCTAACAGTTGAACGTATCTCTGGTTGTAAACGGTTTCTGATCTTCGAGGAGACCAAACTTACACTAAAGAAAAGGCTGTACTATACTGGGAAAGGTTGCAAAGCGAAGTGAAGACGGATCGCCAACCTATAATTAAACGAGAGCGTAAGAGACCCAACACTGCTAGCTTCGTCACTGTAGTTATCCGCGAGTGTGTTAAAGGTTCGCGGAACCAACGGGAACAAATATTCAGACGACTCATCATACGATATGAAAAGCATACAAAATGCATGTAGTATGCACTGTTGCCAATATTCCGCTGATTTGTATATTGAAACCCCTTGAACTACAGAAGTTTTAACTCGAAAAATATGTAAAACAGTTCTCCAGAAGCAGAGAGTGTGAGTTGGTGTTTCCCACATTATGGCGAGCAAAGCAGCATCGTGAACAGATTTAAGACCAGTACCCACGGCTGCATGCACAATAAGGTGCTCAACAATCACACACAGATCATTCAACGTACATCCAGGTGCATCATTAATCTGTACATTTGCTCGAAGACTGTGCTCGCTATATGAATATTTTAAACACGTTTTGAATCAGACAAGGAAGCACTATAACGTTCTCGAAGTAGGTTCACAATTTGCGAAAAATACCCCACCGCTGTAGATTTAGCGGGAAATCCATCGGCAGCTTGAGCCTTTTCACTCTTCTTTGTCTGTAGATAGATTGAAAATCCTGTTATAAGGAGTAAAAGATCTACATAGGAAGACTAGCTACTTGTGATATAGAGGTATTGCATATTGTCTAGATCATCATTAGTTAGTGCAGTCGACACGAGGAAGTGTTTGAAAACCTTTACCGTAGCTTTGCACTGCTCTATAGTTCCTGCAGGTGTATCAAGCCCGCATGGCGCCCTTCGAATTGTTTTTTCTTCAAGAGTCGCTATGTATAGTGATCGAAAGCTATTATTTGCCTCCGTTTCCGATATAAACTGGAATTATCGTGTAAGTCAGCTTTTGTCTTCCATCTACTATGGGTTCTTATTTTGTGAGAATTTAAAAAATCCAGAGAATTCAAAAAATAAGTTGGAATGACCTAACCCTACCCATAGAACGAATTGATTGGATAAATATACAATATGAAGGACTTGAAAGCAAACGTATTGGCTGGATCCTACCTAAAGTCTATGATAGGGTTCGGGTGTCCGGCATACTACCTCTCATCCTACAGTAAGCGTGAAGCCTCCTCTAACATTCATTAATTTTGTTTTTCATACGAAGGGTAAATTGAGCGGGGCTTCGGACCTAAGAGGGTTGTCGCGGCATGGCGTTAATTCCTTGTCAGACAATTAAAGGTGCGCTGATCTGTTGACCCACACACAACTCCAGCATTGTTTACTAACTATGACAACTCTTCCTATTTCTTTATTGGACACCACCGTAGCTTAATGGTAAAGCCCCCGAAAGGGGTGAAGGAGGTTCGATATCTCTCGGTGGTATTGTATTATCAAACAGATTTGCGAATGTGATGCATATTATATGAAGAAATTCAATATCGACCTAATTCAATCCGGAAAAGCCCCATGTACGAGGTGGCAAGCACGCACAGTTGAACTTTCATGTGTACCTTTTTCCAAAAGCGCTTGAAAAGATAGAACCGATGGAGTGTTGGAATTTGATCTATCGTCTCTCTCGAACCACGACAATTCGCGACGTATGGTATTGGCGCCGTGCCCAGCCTTGTGTTGACTATGCGATCTGCCCCTGCTCCTATGGTTGCGCCGGTTTGCAGGCTCCAAACACGACTGGCCCAACGCTCATCGTTTGAGATTATCCACCAGTGTTTGTCGAAGTGCTCTGGTAGTGTCTTTAAATCTCCACTGGACTGGTAAATGTCTACTAGCTCGTGGAAACATGGTCTACCGCACGTGTGGCGGAACCTCCGGTACCGAGTGATTCTCGGTTCCAGAAATTATCAGATTGTGCGCCATCCTCCAGAGCTTATTAGCGCATAGATACTGATCAAGTGAACCACAGCTGAATACAGATCGTATCTAAGTCGGTGTGAGCATCTTTGACTGACTGGTAGCTGATAGCATTTGCAGTGGGTATCCACCACGGAAGGAGCTTTAGAAACACAGTGAGAAGATCTCCTTTTAAAATTTCCAACCATCTCTTCATCTTCGCATGCGTGCCTTCAACCGTGGAAGTGTCGTGGTATCCAAAGTGCGCGTACTTGTCCGTCGAACACTTCACGATCTTCGTTTTGTATCTCCACCAGGAACGTTCCAAATAGAGCGCCGATGTATTGTTCAAAACTCGCAAGGCAACACAATGTGCGTCAAAATCTGTTTCCATTTGATTCTAATGTTTCGTAATATTCAGCCATGAAAACATTTGTCTGGAGAGTATTTTTTCGTCTCTCTATTTGGCCCCGGTTGATCGAGTCGTACAGTTCCTAGTTCACCTTGAACACGGGCCAAGAAGTTGCGGTTAATATGCCAGCGACAAAGAATTTTGGGAACGTCTTGGAAAACCAATCACTAGCGTTCATACAGGCAAGATCCCTGTCCGTAGCGAACAGTCGTGGCTCAGGGATTCCAATCTCCTTGCGAAGCGTCTTCAGTGATTCGAACGCAGATGTATAGTTCGGCTCATCCTCCCCAGGTAGCAACATTGCGTTAGCGAAACACCTTGTTCAGTCCAGTAAGGATGGCCATATTTAACAAGGACCAGTTGTGCTTATTAGGCTTGTACATGTCTAACACAACGACACCCATGTAGTGGCGAGAGAGCCCCAATGTTCGAGGATGCGCCCACAAGTGGTACATTAACCGGGGATTGGAGTCCGACTCGATCTCATAGTTGTAGCGAAATCCATGGTTACTCAACTGCTAAAATAAAACATCAATCACAGTATCCGTTGCCAGCATCTAGCGCCGCCACACATCCTTAGCATTTGCCATGTCCTTGGGTATGGAAAGTGAGTTCGTGTCCGCAAGTAATAGAGATGAATAAATCCGTGACACAGGAATTCCACCTTCCGTTTGGAGAGTTATTAACTCGTTCGCACTTCAAACCGCTTGACCACAATTCTGTTGAACGCTGCGTTGCCTATGTCCAGTGTATACTCGAACATCCAAAGAAGGCGGGTGGTTGTCGGTTCGACTTCCATCTCGTGTATACACAATTTTCCATACCCCAGCCGTGTTGTTGCGATCTATAGCCACTATTGTAATACGCATGGGGCAACACATTCGTTTTGTGCCTCGCAATGATCTGACACGATCTTCCTCACGAATACGGCAAGTATTCTTGGGTCTTCCACTACGGTCACAGCCAAATAAAATTGTCCGGATCTCGTTATCGTTGTTGCGTTCGATCCTTTGCCTCGACACGTCATAGCGACGAGATTGAGCCCATTTGTGTATAGCGTCAATAGCTGCATCTACAGAAGGATGGACACCTTGTGGAGGAGGTTCGATGGTATAAAGCTGCGAAACATCTGTGGTGTAGTCATCCGGATAATTGAGGGCTGCAGGGTGATTCCGCATGGTGGCGGCATCGTGCCCTTGCTCTTAATGTTTACATTGGTGTATTTCGCGTCAGGTTGGGAATTGATCTCTGTTCTTGTAGATGTTCTCTCTAAGGTTAAAGTAATAATCGATTCGAAGACGATCACCATATCTTCCGCATCTTATAATCTCTGGCTGTTCTATTTATGTTTGGTCGCTCCGTACTTGGGCGCTCCTTAGTTTCTCCCAGTGGTGAAGCCTGTTTTGACGGTGCTTCCATGTGGCACTCGAATGGAAGTACGAACGACGACATGGGTCTCCTTTAACTTGGCTATCATTTACTGTCGCCTCTGTATATTGTAGGTTGGAATGATGCTTTACGGAAAAGCTTAGCGATACCAGGGCGGATTTGCGAAAGTATTAATAAATTTCCGCGATGTTGCCTCTACCTCTACTAAGTCCGAAAGCTACTAGCCAGTGGATGTCGGTAACGTTCGGAACTACTTTAACAGGTATATGGTATTTTCCAATATATACAGACACCGCTGAGAAACTATCTAGCTTCAACATATTTTGTTCATATTAGATTTGTAGAGAGACTGGGATATTGCAATCCTCACAGCTCATTGGTACCTTTTTCCAACTCCCTTCTTCAAATCAGTTTTACAATGGTACTATCTTTGCAGGGTAATAAAATGTAGGTGATAGACAGTTTCTCAGCGGTGTCTGTACCAATTGTGCGATCCACTCCTTAGGTCTGAACTAAATTTCAGTGAATACGAAGAGCATATGGTGCCGCAAACGTAGGAGATGCTCAAAAATGCAATCAGAAAGGTCTGGGATCGGTGCTCAACGAAGCCAGGCATTTAAACGCGTCGAAGCTTACTTGTGATCACTTATACGCAACTGAAAAATACTAATGACATATTCTAAATTTCAGAGCTTTTTCGTGCGCAACTTTGTTAGTTCCATTTCTGTGAATACCTTTCAAATCCTATCAATTCTGTAAACTAATGGCATTTAGTGAATAACTGGTGTTGCAATGAAACCGTGACTTACGGTACTTGTACTACACTGATGACGATTTCATTTTGTCAAATCTTTTGTGAATTGGCCGCCAAATGCGTCAAACATCGATTTCCAAAACGGATTTTCGTACACGTGCTTAAGAAGCACAGTATTGGGACAATGCATGTGTTTGTGGCATTAATGCACAATTGCAATTGTGGCTGCACTTCTTCCAAACAGGCGAGGTCAAAAATGGATTCTCGCATAAGTTAACACTCAAACTGCTGCTCTTCGCACTGGTTAAACAAAGCTGTTGAAGGTATCTGGGGCCGAGCTGCTGTCATTTGATTCCTCTCTTTCGCCGTCGTGGCCCTCAACCACTTCTCCGTCACCTTGACCGTCCTCGCTCTCTCTCGTCAGCAATCTTCTAATGTGAACCAGGGGGTTGAAAAAAATAATACAATTATTTATTATTGGAAGTAGGTAACAGCAACACATTATGATATTGCCACAATATTATCAATACAATATCATTTAGATGAATTTTGGCCATGAATGACCTCTTCACAGGCAAAAATCAATACTTCAGACTGAATCTTTGGTGTGTGGCTACTCTAAGAACAGCGATAAGTGTATACTAAGAGCAAGGTTTCATCAGACAGAAGCGCTAATGAGATATTCCAGGGAAAAGCAACTACACTGATGGATGTTGCGTACAAAATGGTGGTATTAGTCTTTAACATAGCTGAGTACTTGCTCTCATAGTATAAATTTATTCTACACCTCAACAAGCGTGACACCGACATTCACTCCAAATAACTCATGCTGCTTATGGTACAATATACGGAAATTGTACCAATTATTAATGTTTCTAATCATATTGCTATTATTACTACTGCGAGTTTTACATTGCAATACAATATTATATTTTATTGCCCGATTCCTGGTTGCGCGGCTCTGGATCCTTGGTTCACTGCCGAGATATGTTGCGGGTGAGCTGGCGCGGACACTGATGGAGGCACACTGGTCGAGCGGGTACGGGTGTGGCCACACCGACCACGTAGACTCAGGCAGTGAAGGGGACACCGTTCTGCCACAACCTGCATTATTTTATCCTCGATTAAGTTAATGAAGTGAATTCCACGTCAGTCGATTGCACGCAAATTGCATTTGTGCACCACTTGTATCCACAAATGCCATTATTAATGCATGATGTGCCACAAATGGCATTAATGTAACGGACACATTTGCCGATCGCTACATGTAGGGCTTATGCATACTACATGTATTAATACTTCATACGTACGGTGCATGAAATTAGCTGTTTTGATTGTGGATTTGATACTTGAGTTGTATACTCCACCTGTAAACAAGAGGTAATCGATCACTTTTGAAATGACAAGAACTTCAAATTGGTGCGCTGCTGCTGTTTTTAAGCGAGGTCGTAGATAAACTTCATTTCCTAAACAGCCAAGTGGAGCTGAAATCGTCGAGATCAAGCTGCAAACCTTCTAGTAGTAACTCACCAAAATGCTCGCTCAAGTGGAATCTCCTGAAGCGCCAGTTCTGGAATGTGCATACGAACCCATCGGTGACTCGGAACGACTTCGGAATTTAGCATCAATTATTTACCACACTGTGCTGGCTATTGTGGTTCTAATAGCACTTGCGATACTGGTCATGGTGCAAGCTGAATTTGTGGACGTGGGGGACAGCAGCGACCTAGACGAATGGGTCGAGATTTCTTCGCAGATCATCAACGGCGTTTTTGTGTGGATTTCAATTACGAACCAACCTTTGTACATTCATCGACTTGTGTTGATATCACGCGTGTTGAACACGGGAAGACAACAAGAATTACGGGTTCGTGCGGCTCGCAACTTAAATAAGTGCTTCCCTAGTGTATTTTCCGACAAAAATGCTATCCACAGCGGCAATGTGA
>NBNE01001777.1:0-11007 GCA_002215365.1 Phytophthora megakarya | reverse complement strand
ACAGCTCTGGTGGGACGCTTTATGAATTTGTACTGGCGGACAGCATCGTACAACTTGACTCGATTTGCAATTGCGCCTCTGCTCGGGCTCCTGTTTGGGTTGATTTACGTGAGTGTCTCGTACACGTCGTACCAAGGAATCAACGCTGGTGTCGGTATGGTCTTCATGACGACGCTATTTAACGGTGTTGTCGCCTTCAACAGTGTTCTACCCATCACAGCTCAAGATCGCGAGGCATTCTACCGTGAACGAGCAGCACAAACTTATAATTCTTTGTGGTACTTCGTTGGATCCAGTGTCGCTGAGATCCCGTACGTATTTGGATCAATGCTGCTGTACACGGTCATCTTTTACTGGCTGGTGGGCTTCACGGGGTTCGGTACTGCTGTACTCTACTGGATCAACACGTCGTTTTTAGTCCTTTTGCAGACGTATCTCGGTCAGCTACTGGTCTACGCTCTGCCCAGTGTGGAAGTTGCCGCTCTTCTCGGTGTTATGCTCAACTCAATCCTCTTTCTGTTCATGGGATTCAACCCACCGGCCAACGCCATCCCATCAGGTTACAAGTGGCTGTACACGATCACCCCACAGCGATACTCACTTGCCATCCTGGCTGCGCTCGTGTTCAGCAAATGTGACGATCTCCCCACGTATGATACCGCCACTCAGCAGTATGTGAACGTCGGTGGTGATCTTGGTTGTCAGTCAATGACGAACCCTCCGGTGGGTATCGATCACATTACCATCAAGGAATATGTTGAGTCAGTATTCGAGTACAAGCACGACGAGATCTGGCGCAACTTCGGGATCGTCCTCGCGTTCATTGTGGGCATTCGATTCCTAGCTTTGCTGTCGCTGCGGTTTATCAATCACCAGAAGAGATAACCGTCTGAAGATGTCATTGACGTAAATCCTTCATTTCGATTTCTTCGTCTTTTTAATGTGTTTCATAGTGATAGTGGAGTTTCACGGGTCGGCAAGTACAGCAACAATCGATCTAGGAAACTCCTTAGTGCAACTTCGTTTGATAAGTATGCAAAGGAATACTACTATCATTCTTTACCACACGATCTATTGACGTTAACTCCTACCTACTACGTAGTACTACGCTTGCCTAGTTGAAATGACGTGACATCTGCAGTCGCTCCCGCAAGTTGTCTAGTTGTGCACTAGTTGACGGACGTGCTGCATTGCTCGATGCACCACGATTGGCAGTGAAATCATTGAAGGAAGTGAAACTTCGGCCTCGGGTTTCTCCAGAGAGTGCGTTTCCAGCGAACGATGGTGCTGCCGACGTGGTTCTCGCAGTACGGGTTGTGATGCTGCTATCTCGCGGCGGGAACAAGCGTCTATTAAGACTTTCTTCTGGCGCAGCCTCACCACCATTGGTACTTGCATTGATCCCACCAAAATGGTTCATAACACGAGGTGCGGCTGGAGAATTACGAACGGTATGATCAACCCCATTGCCATTCGTGCCATACTGCAGTCCCGTCGCCTCAGCAGCATTTTGTTGTGCTTGGCCAACTCCCATCTCTTCCAATGCCTGACGAACGGGGGAGGTGGGCGGTACGTCTTTCATCGACGCCTCAAACGCACTCGGCCGAGTCTTCATCAGGCTTTCAGCAATAATCTTCAGTGCCGAACGCATGTTGTCATTGGCAATATCTACCATCATCACTTCAGCTTGAGGGAGAGTGGAGAAAAACATGTGCATCTGCATGAGAACTCCGAAGATGTCGATGCCCTCGAACGGAGTCAGCGAATTCGCTTGGACTGTAGATAACTTCAGCAGGATACGTCCTACGAGTTGATCGAGTGAGTCTTCCTTGAGCAAATGCTTAAGTGTGTCATTCTTGTTGTAGTCACCCACGTCATTGTGCATCAGTCGCTGCAGAAGGTTGATCACGGACGGGTAGACATCGCCAGGCTTAGCGCGCTCAGTTAGTTTACGCATCGCCTTGTAGAGCGCCTTGAACACCATGAGATATCGTTTTTCTTCCGGTGCAAGGGTTGCAATCTCAGATGCGGGCATATTGGCTTTCTCGGAGAATTTCTCCATGCGTGGATCCATGATCTTCGAACATAACTCCAGCAATACACGTTCAACTGTGTAGCGCTGCATGCTAGTCACAGCATCGCTGTTGAAGACAACCGTCAGTGTCGTGATGCTGATAGCAAGAATATACATTTCCGGTCTCTTCTCCGCGTTGCCAGCGTAAAACGCCCCGTGGATGCAATCGCAGAGGGCTAATACGATTTCGTTCACGTAAGAGTGCAAAAAGTCAATCTCGGACGGATCTGAAGGACGATTAATAATCGCATATAGACCCTTCAGAGCATTTCCGCCTTCCTTGTACGCAGGTGTCCCGGCCGCCACGATCTCTTTCGAAGAATTGATAAGCAACTCGATCGGTCGTAGTAACAACTCTTCGATGGCAGCACTGGATGATATTTCTTCGCCATTATCGTTATCTGGCGTGCCCATATCAACATCGCTATCGTGTGGATCACTCTGCACTCCACCCATCGAAGTAGACTCCACAACTGGTGGTGGTTCCTGGACGTTAGAAGCAAAAATATTTGTAGAAGTTGTAGTTGTAGCGGTAGCAGCAGCTCGACCGAAACCAAATCCAAATCCTGCCCGTTGAGGCCGTTGTTGTTGCGATACGTCCCGATCTGGTACGACTTCCTGTTCTGTTGGTGCAGCGGAAACACTTTGAAAACTGCTCGCAGGTAGATGCTTAAGACGAGCGTTTAGCAAGTCAATACCTTGCTGGGTGGTTATCCCAGCAAAACGGAAAAATTTGTCTGGGTTACCTCCTTCTGTCCGCTTGTACACAGCGATCAGTGCGTTGATTGCACTCTCACGCAACTCCTTCTCGTGGGCAACGACGTATTTGCCAACATCTTTAATGCATTTGCGCCCGAGAACATTATATCCATGCACACTCACGATATACTCCACCAGATCAATGCACTCACATCGGCTTTTCATGTTCTTTGAGCCATTGAAGCACTCCATCAAAAATGGGACGTACTTTTCAGGGTTGTACACGTCCACCACTAGTTTCATAACGTCTCGGAAGCGAACTCGGAAGCGAGGTTTTGACTGACCACTTTCTTGGAGAAGGTATGGTAGCAAGATTGCTGCCTCAACGTCATCCAAGTGATACCCCGCGTCTTTTAGCATCTCAAAGAGTTTGACCAGTACCTCCAACAGTTTCGCCAGTGCCTGGACATTATTGTCCACAATACGGAGGGTACACCACTTCAAAACGAGGTCAAGCGACGAGATCACCTCATCCGCTTGATGAACAATACACAGTGTTAATTCATCCATCGCTGCGAGCATTCCCTTTTCTAAGGACGGGGCGAACAGCTTAGCGTGGAATTCCGCTGATAAAAACGGCTTCCACTCAACCTCGAGCTCACCCTTGCGTGAATTCATCTCACCAACGGATGTCGTCTCAAATATCCACCTGTTGTACTGGCCTTTCAAAATTCTTGCCGGTTTGTTGTTACTCATTTTCAACAACGGAGCAGTGTCCTTCGCCGAGCTATCAGATATTGCGGAAGAGGATGTCATCGGAGCCCGAAGCGAACCGGGGCGTGTAAGTCGTGACTTCACTGGTGTACCGCCTGACGCAGATGCACTAGCCCTTCTTTGAAGGCCACTACGGCCAGGCGTACCGGTGGTAGTGCCAGGACCAGTAACCGTTGGAGCCACAGGAGGGATCGACGTAGTAGCAGATGCATTTCCAGTAGCTTCAACTGTGTCAGATACCTTTTGCAGCATAGGCTTAAGGGCTCTCATGGCGGCAGGTTTGATGTCACGGCACCCTGTCGTAAATACAGTATCCTTGCCAACCGACTTCATCACTTCGACAAGCAGTATTTGTGCTTTCTCACGGGCTTCAGACGACTTGTCCATCATGCATTGAACTGTCGGACCGACCAAACAACTCAAATCGATCTTCTCACACTTCTGTAGGTGTTCCGCTGCCCATCCAAGAAGCTCTGCTCTTCCAACAGTGTTCAACAGTCCTTCTGAGAGAGGAGAAAGCAGTTCTCACGGGCTTCAGACGACTTGTCCATCATGCATTGAACTGTCGGAGCGACCAAACAACTCAAATCGATCTTCTCGCACTTCTGTAGGTGTTCCGCTGCCCATCCAAGAAGCTCTGCCCTTCCAACAGTGTTCAACAGTCCTTCTGAGAGAGGAGAAAGCAAACTTTCCATACAGGCGGTCGAGGTCTCATTATTGTGACGAACCCAGCAGTGCAGAGCCTGAACAGCTGCTGTTTGCATTGTCTTCTTGTTGTCTCCAACGCCAGCGATCAAAGTCGCACCTAAAATCTTTGACATCTTACCGATATCAGGACCAACACTAGTGGCCACCACACCAATCACGTTCGCAGCCTTTACTTTCAAGTTTGCGTTCGAATCATTAAGGCGAGCTTTTAGGATGCGGAGTGCTTCTTGAACAGGTCGGGTGAATTCAATCGCACAGCCAGCACCTTCGCAAATAGCTTGGATGTTGATCATAGCCTCTTGACGTTTCTTCCAAGCAAGCTTATCTTTCTCGTTCTTCATATCTTCAAGCAACTCTTTTGTAATTTGGGCACTCACATCAACACGACCAAAAAGTGCCCCAGGGTCTGCCGCAGCTGGAGCTTCGTCTTGGTCTTTTACCTGGCGTTTCACGCTCGCCATAGCGTTTGCCGGGTCAAAACCCACTTTTTGGAACTCTTCTTCAACAGTCTTAGCCAAAGCTGGCTTCCAACTATCCAAATTCAGGATTGGGAGTAATGCTGGTCCAAGCTGAGAGTACATCGTACTGAGCAGGGAAGTCGCAGCACTTCGAACCTTAGGATTTGAAGATTCTAAACCTTGTGGGCCCTTCGAAAAGTCAATTAGCGCGCGCGGGTTACAAATGGAGACACCGAAGTCCTTCACGCAATCTGACAGGACTGAAAGAGCTTCAATATGAGCGAGCGGTAGTCGAACCTTCGGCATATACTCAACCATACATCCGGTCGTATATGAAGGGCTGGTCGCTTCACAAAATTGCATTATCATGTTGCGAATTGCCTCATTCGCCTTTCTGTCGCCAATTTTATCACAAGCGCGAGGAGTGACGAGACAAACAACACCACGCGGAAACTTGGTGGCAGCAGTCTCCGCAAAAGTACCCACCGCCTGGAACGAACTCTTCAAAACATTGATGTTGCTGTCCTTGAAATCCTTCACTTGTTTTGACAAGTATATAGTGAACGCTTCAATCACTCGCATACTCATCATATTAGATTGCGCCCTGGCGTATTCCTCGAGGCCTTCAATTGCACTTTTTCGTTCCATCCATTTCGAGCTTGCAAATCCCTCTTGAATCGCAGTCCAATTCTCAACATGCAAGTCGTCAATGATTTCCTCCGCTTCTTCAGCCGTGACAGAGATTGCCATTGGCGTGAAGTCAGTGCTAACACTCCCGCCTGCAGATGGGCCAGTACTAGACCCTGCAGCGGTAGGTTTTCTCGTTGGTGCTTTCGGTGTACCAGGTTTCGTTCCGAGCCGAGACGGTGGTCCACGTTTTTTTAACGAAGGGCGGCCAGGGCCAGCAGGAGCAGGAGCATCCATTTCAATATCGACATCGGGCTCTGATGCCTTGGACCCGCCAAAACTCGAGCGACTTGCAACACTACCTGCGCTACTCGGACGCGATGGTGCTGCACTACCAGGGCGTGATGGAGTACCTGGACGAGAAGACTGCGCACTACCGGGACGAGACGTGGGCGTTGAAGCAGCACCGCCGCCAAGACCTCGTTGGATTGTCTTAAATGCCCGTGGATTTTTGCGGGCAATACTATCCATCATGTTCTGCAACCATCCAGCTGTCTGATCGTTTGCCTGGAGGAGTACGGTAAAGGAGTTTTGGCCTGCCTCGCGAACCTTCGGATCCGTATCATCGATACCTTTCATAAACATAGCGCCGAAAGAAACAATCAAAGCCTTGTCGTTCAAATCCACATTGCGGGTTTCCACTGCACGAGTCAGGAAACCCATCGTTTGTACGCGTGCAGGCGGAGCCTTGTTTTTCGATGCATCGCAAGCTATCTTCAGGTCATCCATCATCATATCAATTGTCATCGCATGCTGAAGGAACAAATCCAGCGTCTTATTCGTCGCGTTCAAAATCACTGATTTCTTGTCTGACAGCTTTCGAAGGAGATCTGGAAACATTGTCCTTGCATATTGGGTGAAGTTCTTGCGTAAACCATCGGCAAGCGCGCCTAGCACTTCAATCGATTTTGCCACAATGTTAACATTGGAGTCGTTCGTCAGTGGCTTCAACGTTGACACAAGTTCATAGTAGTCACCATTTGCTAGCTTGGGAACTGGACCAATCAGTTCCAGGACAATTTTCAGTGCTTCCACCTTTTCGCTCCATTTCGGTAATGCCAATTTAGTCTTAAAGTCCGACTTGGGGAGTTTTGCAAGTAAATCCACTGTTTCAGCAAAGTCACGGGGGTCAAATGCTGCTGCAGCTGGTTCGACCGCTCCTGATGCAGCAGTCGATGCTTTTCCACCAGCACCAGCCGCTTTGGCTGGCTTAGCACCCCGGACAAACTTTGTCGGCGCTGCTTGGCCAGGTGTAACATCTTTAGTTTGTTCCTCAAATTCTGTTTGTTGCGCTTGCCGAAGGCTGGAAACAATATCTTGAACGAGTGCTGGACCAGTCCATCGGTGGATCTCCACCATAATACTCATCGCAATCGGGCGTACTTTCACAGCACCTTCCAGTAACTTCGGTAGAGCAGTTTTAATAGCTTGTAGCGGTACAACACGAGGTCCATATTCTTTCAATGCGTCAAGAATGCACGTTGCACAAGCCGGTGGTACTTTTGGTTTGCGATTATTTGTTCCTTCCAACAGTACTCCCACCGTTTCTTCCGCTGCACCTGCTGCAATAAAAGCGTCCGTTAGTTCCGTACAGAGCTTGACAATACCCGGTCGTGCCGAGAATCCTTTGTCCGTCACGCGAGTCATCACTCCTGCCACAATCTCCTTGTCAAAAGGCTCCACGTTCACTGTATACGCCAGCACAGCTGCAATTCCCGCTTCCATCGCACTAGCATTGGCATCTTCACACATCTTGGGAAAGAGTTCCATAGCTGGTCTCACTTGGTTCGTTTTAACTCCAGACTGTTCCAACAAACTTTTCAGCTCCTCGAATCCCTCTTTCCTCAATTTCCAGTTTTTGTCCGTCAATTTCGGCAGCACTGCATCTAACGAGACTGTTCCTGCTTGTCCTCCAGTGTTCACCTCCATATTGGACAGAGTAGCCTCAACATTATCCATCTGCGTATCTTTGGAGGCTTCTACAGTCCCCACATCTGTCATCGTCACGTCCTCCACTGCTGTAGCCATGTGGACATTTACTGGCGCTGGCGGAGGTCTCTTAACTGCAGCTAAAGGGGGCGAATTGGCTACAAAAGTCTTCTTCTGCGACGGGACGGGTGGTGAGTTGGCTACACCGCCGAATTTCGGGGCTGGAGGTGCTGGAGCCTCTGATCCTTCGCTTTCTTCGTCTTCATACTTGATATTGGACGAAATGGACTTGGAAATGCTCATTAACGAAGCCACATCGAAGCCTGCGCACATGCTGCACGTGCAACTGGCATTGCGGAGGCATTTCTCGGCCATTTCGCCTGAAATTTACACACACAGTTAGCGGAAACGATCAGGCAGATGACGACCTGCTTCTTGGTGTCTGGATATGCGTGTAGCCTGAGTTGTGAGCACACGTAGCGGCCTAGCTCCGACAGTTCCGCCCTATCGAAGAAAAATGAAAGTGACGACTCGGATTTTGAATTTTAAACACGTATGCGACATGTGATCCCATACTGAAATCAAGTGTAATAGGAGTGATGGTCAGGGAAATATGACATTATCTCCCGCCAAAAGTTGGAGTAGGATGGAGGAAGACGACACCGAGACGACCAGCATCTTGCGATGACTGAGTTTCTATGCTGTGAATGTGCAGGAAGAGTGCGTTAGTGTAGTGTTGCGGCTGTTGGCGTTAGCGTAAGTTGAAAAAAGCTTGAAATTATCGTGAAAAACAGGTGAAAAAAGACAAAGTTGCCGTTGTGCTAATGTTATATTTGCCGTGGTGACGCTATCCATGCGTGTTTCGTGCAGATTCCCGGCTGAAAATGAAGATCTCAAGACAATCGATGGTTGGAGTGGAGTTCTGACGACGCTGGAGGGGTTTTATGAGGCGGAATTGACTGTGGACGAGCTGGAATTAGAAAGACCAATTACTGAGCTAAGTGACACGCTTAAAGCCGTGTTGGAGCTCGTTTTGGGTGCTGTAGTGCAGTGTGAAACCAAGGAGAAGTTCGTCAAGGACATTTTGACTATGGAAGACGCGGTACAGACCGATCTCATGAGAATTATTGAGAAGGTGATGGCTAAAGGGGCTGCGATCCTCAGTGAACGAGTTCAAGTTGATGTAGTGAAAAATGGAGAGAATGAGTCGCCGGGTCTTGGTTCTCCTCTTTATTTATCGAGAAATGCTGCTTTAGAGAGGCTGAAGAGAGAGAATGGAGTGCTCAAGGAGGAAAATGTACGTGACAGAAGAATTGGTGCTGGAAAGTGAAGCTGACGGTGTTTAATCTTTGCAGATTCATCTTGCTCGAGAGCTGGAAAAGATGACAACGAAGTATTGTGAGGTGGAAACTGAAAATATGAAGTTGGTGGAAATGATGAAGCAGTTGAAAGAGCAGGTGGAAAGTGATGTGCTGCGAAAAGAGAGAGCGATGCATTCGCAGTATGACGAGCGGATACAATCGCTTCAAGTTGACCTTAACTTAGTTAGCAAAGGCTGACTTAAAAGACAAAGGTGGTTTGGCCGCTCAAGTTCCCCAACTCCGCGATGAACTGGATCTGCTGCGACCTCTTGCTGAAAAAATGAAGAAGACGGACTCGACTGTGGCAAAATATAAAGCCAAGATTGATGAGCTGTCTGGGGCGAAAGATCGACTTCGGGTGCACATTCTTGGCGTTGTTGTCTTCAGCCGTTTTGTGACTGACTGATAATAATTCTTGCATAATCTAGGTGACTGAAAGAGCAAATGCTGAGTTACTCGAAAAGAATTTGGTGCTTGAGAACAATCTCGCTAAAGGTGCGTCCTGTCAACGTAAACTGAACGAAGTAAAGGCTGCAAATACTACTGCGGTAAGTTGGAGGAATATCTACAATTGCTCGAGATGCTAACCCTGTTTTTTGTTGGGATCACAAGGAATTCCGGATTTGTGAACTGGAGACTTTGCTTAGCCGTGAAAGAAAAGAGCATGGAATAACGCAGGCGGAACTCTCGTCCATCCAAGAGGCTTTACAGGAATCAAAAGTACTCAATACCCAGTTGCAAGAATTTATTGGTCATCAAGTGACCGTCGATGAAATCAAAAACGATAACGATAACTCAAGCTCCACCCGAAGCATGTCCGATGGCATTAGCGAATTCAATCCAAAACTAATGCAAAAAATCACCCGGTTGGAATTTGAAAATGTCGAGCTGAAGAAACAAATTGGCAGCGAGACAGGTGCAAGAATTGAGACCCTCCTGGATGAGGTCGATGAGTTGGATCGGTTAAAGAAGTTATTCGAGAAGAAATATTTCGACACCCAGCGTGATCTTCAATCTACTCAGTCCGATTTCAAACACGCCAAAGAACAGTTCAAATCTACAGTTGCCGAACTCCAAGCACGGAATCAAGAGTTGAATAACTGGAAATTGTGTATTGAGGAGGATATTGCAACACATGTTCTGGAAAGACAAAGTCTCGTTGCACAACGGAATCGCTTATCAACAGAGCTTTCTGCGAGTTCGGAACGGGAGAACTGTTTAGCTCGCGCAGTCTCCTGCCGAGATCGCGAATTATTCAGCATGAAGGAAGCTTCTGAGTTGATTGTGCGTAAGAACGAGCAGTTAGCTGAGCAGTGCGCATTGCTTTCAATAACAAAGCAAGGTATCGAAACAAACCTAGCGAGGCAAATTGAGTGTGTTGCAATGCAAGAGGAGGATGCAACTGCCAGAAGGATACAATTGCAGGAAGACAAAACTCGTGAACTGAATCATGTCTACGTGCAATATGAAGAGGAAGATGCGCGTAAAACTGCACTTCTTGACGCAAAATCGACTGAAATTGAGCAACTGATGACAAGGATGCAAGAACACCAAGTTGACAGTGAAGCTAAACAGCGAAGACTGGAAATTGATTACATGTCTACGATAAAAAAGTTTGAGCGATACCAAGAACAGTATTCGATCTCCAATGCTGACTGGAATACTAAGGAAGATGAATTAAACAATCGAGTCACAGAGCTGGAACGAATATGCAACCAATGCAAACAGCACGAACGAACGCTGAAGTCGACGATCAAGAGCCAACTTCAGTCAAATGCTCAGCTCGTGGAGAAAAATAAAGCCATGAAAACAAACACTATCGAAAGTCGAGAAACAATCACAACACTGGAAAAAGTGATAACCCGGCTCGAATCAAAAGTAACCGTGTTGGAGAAGGAACGGAGTCGCTTTACTTTTCAAGAAGAGAAGAAACGGGATGCCGAAGATGGAATATCATCGTATTCCTCTCAACTATGTACACAGGTCAGTGTGGTTGTGGCTGAGCTGGAAAACGTACTCAAGGAAAATACAGAATTGTATGCAAAACAAGCTGGATGTAAGTGTGGTCGTGAGTTACTGTTTCAAGGTGGAATATCTGACTCCAGTCAGAAAGCAATGACATACTACTTGAACCGAATCCAGCAATTGGAGAGTGGTAAATATCAAGCAGAGCATAAACGCCGTGAGCTACTTCTTGTGAATGCGAAACTAATTCAAGAACAAAAACAGCTCCAAGTAAAGAACGTGGATTTGTCTTGTGAAGTTCGAGCGTTGGAGGAGTCTGTGAATCACTGGCGGTTGCGCGACGAGCGACGAA
>NBNE01001776.1:336-11009 GCA_002215365.1 Phytophthora megakarya | reverse complement strand
CTTGCGTACTACAGAGCACTGACAGCGGAAGTACGCTGTTGGCTCGTATTGAGCGTCGTTGATGACCTTGTAAAAGTAGATGCTCACCTGACGAGTGCCGAACGGGTTGTTGGTTGCCATCTTGATTCGAAAATGAGCAACACGAACTTGAGTACCGATTGCACGCTAACTATGAAGGAGCGATGCCATCCAGTCCTATCGGCGACCTAGATGAGCATCTATCACGAAATACGTAATTACCCTAAAATGTGCTTTTTATTTTTGCAAAAATACATTTGTAAAAAGTCAATCGTAAGTTATTCCACTTTTTCTGACACTGTGAAAAATAAATTATTCCGAACTAATATCAGTATATTTTCCGTACAATCGCTTTTCGGAGGGCCTGCTCCCAACAGTAGAATCCTCTTATTTATGTTCATCCCTCGCACAATCCCGACCCTGATACTGTCAGTACGGCTCTCCCCAAGCAGAACCCCGTTTTTCCAAATTTTGTTTTTTAAAAAGCGAAAATAAATAGTGTTGTGTTTAAAGTACACGTCCTTTGGGTGACGCACTACTACTATGTGTGCCCCATGAGGATGGGGTGTGCGCATGCGCCGTGCGAACATGAGACGTAGGGATTGCGGTTTTCCGTACAATCGCTTTTCGGAGGGCCTGCTCCCAACAGTAGAATCTTATTATTTATTTTCATCCCTCGCACAATCCCGACCCTGATACTGTCAGTATTTGGGTGACGCACTACTACTATGTGTGCCCCATGAGCGCATGCACCGTGCGAACATGAGACGTAGGGATTGCGGAAGCGTGAGCTTCATCTTTGTGAACCAGGAATTCACGAAGATGCTGTGTTGCTTCTGTTTGAGGTCTGCGTGGCGAGTCTTTCGACAGCAGCACCAGTAGCACTCCCGTGCATCGAGCCGCATCGACTGTGCGCACTGCAGGCACAACATAGTCCTCCCCAGTAGCCCCATCTCCATCACCCATGCGACGGCTTTGATCTGGCCCGTAGTCGCCTCCCTGATGGCGCTCAAGTCGAAGAGGTGAGGCCGCTGGCGATTGTAGTTGTGCACCATTGTGGTGTTCTTTAGAAGTGAGTGAGAGAAAAACGGAGCTTTGAAAACTTATGACTAGAACTTTGTATATGATGTAAGTGAGCGACGATCGCAAATTCGCGTGAAAAACGAAGCAATAGGGCGCGAACACGGTTGAGCGTGATATTCATGTTTGTGCAGATATGACTGAGTTTGATTCTGAATGGATTATTGGGACCACACAAATAAAACACTTTTTCATGCGTTTTTGGGAAAACGGAGCTCTGCTTGGGGAGAGCCGTCAGTTCCAACGTCTGTCTTCTAACGGTTACACAGACATTCGTAGAACACTTGCCCCTGTCTTATTACTTCATGATGGCATACAAATTGTTTCTTCGTGTCTACCTCGTGAAGGATCAAAATCGAAGCCCAGGTCAAATAAAAAGGCTAAATACAGGGATTGAATTGACACGGTTCGATTCAAACGTCCCCAGTAGGGATACGAGTTTGATCACAATCCAGGACATTGTAACGGGCGACGAGACGTATGTGTCGGCTAAAACTCTGAAAACGTTCCGGATATTGAACTTTAGAACCAAATTGAAACCACCAACCGCACAAACGACTTCGAGTTTGCCGGTGTAGAAACTATTTATCAAACCTGAGGAGTTCCAACAAGTTGTTGCACAATCCTATATGTCCAGATGAAGTACCAAGGTCTCTGCACTACAGAGAAATGCAGAGGGCTGGCTGAGAAAGATGTCGCGATTGAAATCCCCGGTGTTGGCGTTTTTAGTGCGTCTATGCTTTTGACTATGAGAAATTGACATCGCACGATGAAGGCTATCTCAGATATTGATTGTGCGTTAGCATAGATACAGCGAATCGATTTATGGATTGCCCTCGCGAGTCATTTTAAAGGAGACAATTTAGATACATTAGCTACAACTATCCAGCACATACCGCTATCTCCGGACTCGGTAAGACTTGTCAAGTTGCGATTCTGATAATCACATTTTTGGTACTAACTTGATTTTCTACGAATTCATGCCCTAGATCTTGCAGCTAAGGGTTGTTTAGGAGATGATACAATGTGTATGGTGGCATGAAAGCTATTTGAGAAGGAGGATATCGTGACGTCCGTGGATCCTTCAATGTTGGGAATTGTTTCAAATGGTTTGATTACTGTGGACACTGAACAAATCGGAACATTTCTACGATCTTCTTGTAGCGAATTCATACTTATCCCTGTAAACTGTTACGGAAACCCTTGGTGCAGCATTATGATCAGGTCGTCGTCAAAGGAAGTGTATATCTACGATCCAATGTGATCCAAGTACATTACCTTTTTATTGAGCAGTGGCAGACAAATTAGCACAACTTCTCGACACAACTATTACTGGAACTACGTACACTGTACATAACTACTACATCGATGTCGGAATACAATACGACAACTACAACTGTGGCGTGTATGTACTGCTAAATTTCGAACGGTATACTGGAGCACCACGATGGGGATCCATCAACAAGAATATGCTGCAATGACTACGGTATCGATACTCTAGAATGTGCTACGAGTGAAATCACTGTAAAAGATGTAAGACAAAAATACCATTACTTCAATTCAATCGGATACATGAAATTATAATATCTGCTAGGCTTGGTTCATTTAACGTTTAGTTATCGTATCACTAGTATTACTACACGCAATTCTACACATCATTCTACATGAAGTTCTATTTATCTAGATCGGACTACTGGAAAGTGGTGTTGCCTGCAGGGCGCACCACTTGGATAGAAACCAGGAAAGAGAAAGATAATGATAGATTTCACGTTTATAGGTCGTACTACTTGTACTGCTAAATGCAGTGATACATATCCTGCTACATGAAGTTCTACTTATCTAGATCGGACTACTGAAAATGGTGCAGCCTGGCAATCACATACACGCGGGAATCGAGTCAGTAAATCTCAGAATGGCTGTATGGACAGTGATACCCTACGTAACAATCAGGAATTAATAGCATCGTGCTTTTCACGAATGCAAGCGCTACCGCCCATGCTTAAAATAAGTGTTAGGTAACTTTAAACATGGGTACATTATGTGTTTGGTTGAAACATGGTTAAAACATGGAAATAAATGACGGATATCTTACCGCTTGCGGTAAGAAAGTAACCCAGGTATCGCCATGTGAATAATCTTATTAAAACATGTCTGCATGAAGAACTGAAAACGTAAGACTATAACATATGCAGTCGTCGGAAAGGGGTAACCTCGCCTATTTCATGCGATTTACCTGTCGTTGTGACTGAAACGACACAGTGTGCTCATTTTTGGACAAGTGCACATCGTGACACAAACGTGGACAATCATGTTAAAACATGAATAAAACATGTTCCGCAATACTTAGAAAACTAGCATTGCCTACTACTTATCACTATCGTCCTCCGCATCCTGCCCCTTGATATGCTCCTGGTTTAGCCCGTCACCTATGCTTGTGTCGCTGAAGCCCATCACGGCTCGAAATAGATCCCAGCAATAGATCGACTTCCGTTGCTTATCAACCACTATGTATGTCCAGTGGTTGCGGTTGAGGTTGAGAGCCATGAAGACAACGTCCACCCTGGCTCTGACACCAAGTTTAACGTCCAAGGCGGGACACGTTTATCCTTGGTTTTCCCTGACATGTCTGCTTCCACATCACTCTCGACTTCGTCTCCATTTCTTACCGCGCTGGCTCTCCGATTTCTTCTTGTTGCTTCAAAGTGCGCAAGATGTGCGCGGTCTTCTTAGTACGATCCTTCTTCTTTCATCAAGAATATCATGGTCGAACATGACAATACATAGTTAGAAGCGTGCTTTTCTCAACATGATAAAACATGGTAAATACGTACGTTTTCACGGATATGTGGCTGCAACAGCAGCACCTACGCACGACAGCGTCACAGACACCTTAGAGCTTCGACCTTTTTGTCGCTTTCGTCCGTCCGTGGGCCCCTTACACGTGTCGCAGTCTGGTGGGCGCTTACAATGGCCTGGAAAGACAGAAGCGGTTAGTACTACATGCACTAGCGTACAACAGGCGCTGCGTTCCCGACAACAGCACTTACGAAGAATTGGTACTGTCCAGCTCCCCGCACAAGTCAGCTGGTGTCAGCAACACTTGGGGAGGTTGAGGGAGATACACATGTTGTGTCTGGGCTTGGGGGAAGGAACTCGTCAGGCCAGGAAGAAGATTAACGACTGGTTGTCGAGACGTACGACGTGAGGCCCTCAGCGATGATACGTGGAACTCTGGTGAGCTGCAGGTGACGGTGCTTGAACCGTGCTCCTTAAGAACGTTTCAGTCTGGGGTGTGGGGGCTCTTAGATAGCCGGGGAAGGATGCAACTAGTGCTGCCAGCAGGATCGACATGCGGCGGGAAAGTGTGACTTTGAATTTGCAAACAAAACTGCACTAAGCTCATAAATTACAACACGGGAACACATGTAAAGAAAACAGTTTTATACAAGGTGGATAAGCATGGACCGTACCTTTTCCGTTTCACGAACAGTACCAATGTTACTTTTTGTAACCCAATCCGAAACTAATACTGATGCTATAGTAGCTTGCCTACCTATCAAAACTACAAATATTTTAATCCTATAGTAGTTTGTAGTAATCAGTTAGTACTTTATTAAGACAAAACCTTTGAGCTTTTTACCAAAATTATAACCAAAACTTTGCTTTTTAGGTACAAATTAACAATACTAAAGTATCTTAATGTAAATATTAAGGTAGTTAAAAATATATTTGACATTTTCATCCAATAGGACGACACCAAAATTGGGGACTCATAACAATGGTAGAGAAGTAACCTGAAACCCGAATCTTACTGCTCCATTGCATTCCACAATTAATCTGCTAACGATGCTAGTCTAAAATGTTATTGGTTCAGAAGTCGGTCGCAGCGAGCTCTTCCCAGGAGCAGTCGGGATTGGAGCACTTCAAGGTGCACTTGACGGGGTGGTATGCGCTTGCTTGGGTTATGGAAAATTGCAGAATGACTACATATACGAGCTAGACGAACTTCGTTTGACCTTGACTTTTGCGCTTCCGACTGATGTACCAGAACACATGGCTCCTAGCGAATGTCTTCTTAATCAGGCATTTTTCTTATTTCACGTGTCTCTGGTGCACCAAACGCGAGAAATACACCACACCATCGCTGTCTGAGCCAGAAATGCGCTGGTCAAAAGTGAGAATTGGCCTTGATGTCTTCTTGGAATTCAAAGTAATAACTCGGTAATAAGATGGTAATATCGGGCCTCAGCACAAAGTATTAGCAGCTATAATAGTATTAGTTTGCTCCCCTCTCCAAACTACTAGCTGCTATAGCAGTTGGTTAGTAACACGATAGTAGTTTAGGCTTAATAATGGGTCTGTCAAATAATATACCCTATCTGAATAGAATACCCTGGATCAAATTTAAGGTATACTACTTGTCATAATACCATTCTCATTCAACAAACCGCAAAATCAACAAACAAAGCGCTTGACGATTGCCAATATAGTTTATATAGTTATCGCTCCCAGTGGGATGATTCGCCAGTATATAATTGATTATACATATGCCTCCTGTATTTATATGTTGCATACTGTAACGAGAGGAATGTTGTTTGCCGTTGATAATATCAACCAATGGTTCGATTGAATTTCTCGGAAACTTAGACTCACTATATACATGTATGTACGTACATGTATTGGTGGCAATGTCAACATTCAAATTTGAACTCGCCATTTGCTTGTATTCAATACTTAATAGGTATCTGGCTCGAATACTGAGCCACATGTATAATCCCGTGCTGAATAGAGCACCTTTTTAATTTCAACAATGGCAAATTCCAACTTCAATATGTCAATATGTAAAATCAAAACAACACAGATAAAAACGAGACCAACTTCAAATTTTATATATTGACTTATTCTCCTACATGTATATCTTTCACTTGAATGGCTCCTCCATGGAACTTCATGGTATGTACTGTGCACTGGGGAGAATGGAATGCAACCAGAAAATACCACCTGCATCAGACATAATGTCCTGCAAACGCAGGACCATGTGCAGGACACTTTGCATGTGTTCTGGACCGGGTGCAGGACATAATAAACATGGTGCAATGCAGGACAAGTTGTAGGATGTTTTAATGAGTAGGTCAATTTGTAGGATGCATTAACAGCACATACACGCCCCTGACGAAATAGAATACAGAAGTGTATTGAAGCGGAGCCTGTGTTCTCAAGAAGAACGTCTTACTTTTTCGCTTTACAACGTTTTGGTGTTATAAACGCCAGATATCCAGCGGGGACTGACAGCGTAACCGGGTCTGCATGAGGTGGAGGGGGAGGCGGTGCATGGCATTTGCTGAAGAAAACGCTCTGCCTCTCTCTTGGCTCTCTCTACAAATATCCCCAGGGTAGGATGTGAGCCAAAAGCTTCTTTAGCTCGGCGATTGTAGCTTTCGATCGGGTTGTCCGTGCCATTTTGCATGGAAATCTTCTTTTTAATGTAGGAGTTCACATTTCAGAAGGTAGGCGGGAACATGGTCATCCATGTCCGAATAAAGTAGTCCCAGAACCGTGTCCACAATTGCGCGCATCCCTTTGTAGACATCAACGACATCGCATACGGGATACCTTTAGTACGGATTTCGTCTCGTGCGATAACAGCCAGGACGTCTAACACCCCCGGAGCCATTGCTTCTGATATCTGATTGGCTGAAAATCGGAGATCCACCAATTTTCGTCGAATAGCTTGCTTCCAGTGGAATAAACACCCAATCACATGAATTCCTGGAAATTGGTCCCGAACGCCCTTAATTAGAGCAGCCTCAAAATCACAGGTTATGTCATTTTCATCTTACCAAGCACACAAACCCCGTGCAGCACATGCCTGTAATTCCTCTCATCTTTTGCCTCCAATAAAATCGTCAACACTGAAATGTAAACGTCGTAAGCAGGGTCATGCGCCATGATGACCAGAGTCTGCTGAAAAGGCCTGGGGGTGATACTGTACGTAGCATCAATAAACAGAGACGCGCCAGGATACATCAGTAGACAAATCAAATCTGGATGACCCATGCCCAAGATGCGCTGTCGTTCACCGAAATTTTCGTAGAAAAGGTTGAACTGCACAAAGGAACGATCGTCTGATTCAGACACGACCACCGCCGGAAGGGTTTCGATTTGGCGGTATACATCGCCACCGCCGGCCTGTCTCCTCGTGTAGTTGAAGGAATTGATTGCCTCGTCTCTAACCAACACTTTTACGGCTTGGCTCTGGTACTTTGCAGATAGCTCACGGGTGACCCGATCCCAAATCCGACCAGGGCGTACTTATCGTCTCTGTCTCGAGGATTGCCTTCATCTCTTCCCCGCATTCACGCACAGTAGCGCTTTCTTGCACCCTGTAACTGTGTTCACCAGTTTCTCGCACATCGCTACCGCCACTGTCGAAAATCTTGACGTTGAGCTTGCACTTGCAGCCACTAGAACGATAGGTAGAACACTGGTAGTAGGTTGTAGGACCGCGTTTCGTGTTGACTATGTATCTGTGGCCGTTGAACTTCATAGTTGCCGTGGAAGGAATATTTAGAAATGGAGTACGTGCCATGAGAGTGGTGCAATCCGACATTACTGGTGGCTAAAGGCGCATTGTCACATCCATGTTTTCTCTTGCTAATGGATGGTTATCAGCGGTTGCACATCTCAACGGATTGTACAGCTGATTATATAGTAAAAAAGTAAGTGTAGGCCGAAGTAACCCATTCGTATCCTTTATTAACCCATTACTAACCCAGTAACTTATTATTAAAACTTAAACAATTGTTGTACCTTTAACGATTTACCTACGACATGCAGGACTATTTGCAGGACTCTATCCAGAAATATGCAGGACCACTTTCTGGTGCAGGGCCGATTTTCTGGTTGCATTGAATTATCTCGTGCTCTGGTAACAAAGGTACAGGGTAGTTGCTTCACGAACTAACAGATCTGCAGCCATCTTTAGGTACTTCTCGCGGTGGGCTTTAATTGTGCGATGTGGGGGAACGTAGAGGATTCCTGGACGATGATTAGCGAGGAAACGCTTCACCATCGATTTGAACGTCGAAAACCAATTTTCGATGGGGTTTAACATTGGGGAATACGGACCCAATCGCAGAAATTCGGCGTCAGCAAACGCGTCTTCTTCGAACACCTCCTCTATGCTAGAATGACATGGAGCATTGTCTGCAACGAGCACCATGTTGCCAAGAGGCGTTGCCCTTTTGATATGCATCAGTAGACGTCGTATGAGCTCGTTGCACTTCTCCGAGTTAAAAGAACCAAATCTCTTCTCTGAGTACGCTAAGCCGTCCTCATAGATACAAGCAAATGCATGAATATTGGAGCCTTTGCTGGCCGTATTCTTGTCGACAGCTCGTTTGCCTTTCAAACTTCTACCACACCGCCGCGAGTACCACAAATTAAAGTTAGTCTCGTCAACATAGTAGATTTTCTTACCTTCCGATTTGAAGGCCAGAAGATCGACTATGTAGTCGCGCCGGAGGATCTTGTCTTCCGGGAGATTGCGGTAGTTGTTGTCCCGATTAGTTTGCTTCATCGTATACATCCTTCCGTCTATGTGTTTCTTCAGACATTGTCGTGATTCACGGAGCCCAAATCGAGGTTCTAGCTCGTCTACCATCTCTTCCAATGTCAAATAGCAATTATCATCAAGTAGATTTAGCAAAAAGTCCACATGCTCTTCGGGTATCTTTGCGTTGCGCCGTCCGCCACGCGGTTTTCGTGGAGACTATTCCCACGCGTCATTGGGCCTTGTCACATCTACCCAACGGTACGCACTACGAAAGTTAATGTCGTTGTTCCTTGCAACATCACGCCAGTCAAGATCATCATGAGCAGCACGCATGACGCGCTGGACAGCAGCTTCTTTGTAGATCATATTGAGGTACTTGAGGTGGATTGTGTTTGTGGGGCGGAGATCAAAGATCACAACCAAAACGAGAGTTCTCTCAAGCACATGTAAGCCAACCGTTTTGGCGCGATCACTTCGCGCCAATAAAAAACAGTAAAATATAATTACCTGTCTTTTACGTTTCACTATGCAACATCGTCTTGACACACGATGTCATTCTGATTTTACATATTCACATATTGAAGTTGGAATTTGCCATTTTGAAGTTGAAAAGGTGTACCGACAACGACACAAAAAGCCGGACACACTCATAAGCATCCAGATAGTAAAATCAAGTGACACAAAAACTCGATTTTGATTGGTCGAAAAATAATGATATGGACAAAAACGTTTATTTTTTTAAACAGTTGTCGATTCGTAGCGAGGAATTGCTGCCTTAAAGCTACGAATTACGTTGTGTACAGGAAATTTTTCCCACGCACTGATCGTAGCCTTAATAGCACGGAGTCGTTTTTCCGGAACGGTAAGTCCCTTTTTAGGAATGTATAAACTCCTAATAGTTGCTTTAAGTGGCCCCATTACCCCCACGTCTAGCGGTTGACAAACCGAAGTACTTTTTGGTAATAATGGGACCACAGTAGCACACGCCTCCTCCGCAACCACACACTCTCCTTCCTCTGAAACATGACAATTAAAATTGTCACCAAGGAGTAGCGCGGGTGAACCTATTTCAAATTTAAGTAGGTTTTCTACGTAAAATGCCCAGCCGGTGGGGCCATCCATCCAGCCTCTTGTACAGTGTAAAAATACCCACTAGGAAGCGTGTCCAATCCATGGGAATCTGGGAATCGATAGTCCCGCCTAATTTACCCCGTAGGATAAAAAGAATCGGAAGTTTTTTTACCTAAAACATAAATTTCGCTTTTAGTAAGAAATATTACAATAGCCCCAATACAAAAATCAAAATAACGTACCGTCAGCTCGAATTGTGAGCACTGCTGTCATACGACCTGTGTGCTTCTTGAGACCTTGTACCTTCGCAGAGCCCTTACGCCCTTTAATACCCCAAATCTTATGGGGCATCATGTCAAACTGAATAGCAGTTTCGTCGACATTATAAATTTCTGACTCAGAGTACGTGGCTTACTTGGTCCAAAATTCCAGTGCGAAGTCAGACTTGATCCGCTGCAGATCCAAAATTTAAGTTAGAAGTAGAATTTCAGGTTAGGAACCAGAGAACCCAACTTACCTCTTCCGCGCGACGAGTGTCCTTCATGAAAGTGACCAGGGCAGGAGTGAAAGGAAAGCTTTCCTTTCGCCCCTGGCCCTTCGTCGTTTTCCCAAGCTTGTTTCCCTTGAACGCTCGGAGCTTAGCCCTCTCCTTCCACCAGCCGTGGGCAGTACCGTGCGGGTACCCCAGTTCTTCTACGGCTGCAGGCAAACAAACCAGCTCAACGAGAGCTACTGCAGCCAACTTTGTCTTGACAGAGTATCCACGCTGTTTGCGGCCCATGGCCACGTTAGAACGGACGGTTGGTAGACACCGAACCTCTAAATTAGCTCTCTTCCAGTCAAAAATTAACAATACATGATTGGTATATTATTTTCGTTTTAGGTATTTTGATTGGGTAAAACCTTTTGTTGTTTAGACACCAACTTGAAGAAAATCCGGGTTTTGTGT
>NBNE01001775.1:0-11010 GCA_002215365.1 Phytophthora megakarya | reverse complement strand
TGAGCACAACCACTAATACCATGCATACGACAGTAGCGTAGCTTTCCAAAACGATGAATACCGCGCGCCAGCAATGAGGTCACAACAACGTAGCGGGAGCTTGAACATCGATGAACTCTCTATACATGTCTGAGATTGCATCCACTACATTTGGCTTTCTTTTGTTTTCCCCCTCCGAAGCTCCGCGCCAGCTAGATTCTGGCGGTGGGCGTCAGCTTTGAACACGCAAGGAAAATTGTTTACAAATGTAAAAGAACTAAAATATGTAAACTTGTTTCATCCAATCATATGTATGTGACCTCTAATTTTAGCCAATCGTAGTTTTATAGCCTTTTCGTAACGGACGGACCGGCTGGTTACCGTTTTAAGAATATAGAATGATATAATATGGGTAGCAACATGAACAGTATGACTTATCTCATCGCCTTGGAACCGTGAATTGGTACTCGAGGGATAACGCAGGCACATCAAAGTTAATACTACAGATGAGCTGAACATTATCATCCACATAATACTAACGAGATCGACTGAAGAGTATCACCAGCATAGCTGTGACTGAAGACTCTTTAAGTCAAGAGTATCACCCAGGTATATCGGGATGATAACTATTCAAAAGCCTCTCATAGTTCAATTGTATGTAAATGTACAACCATCAAGTTTACTACATTTATCTGTACGTCAGCAATACACGTAGCTGTACGATTTTAATACATGTACTATATAATACAGCGAGATAATCTCGCCTAGATTCTAAGTTTCACCAGAGTAGTGATCACGAAATCATGAAATCTACCGCTTTTGATTGGTCTCTTGGAGATAAGAATATCACGCAATCATCAAAAACGGAAAGTATTAGCAAAGTAGTATTGTATTATAATAGTATCAGTATTACCTGGATCAAAGAAGTATTAAGTAATAATTAAAAGATCAATTGCCAGGAGTGGTATGATATTAGGTGTATTAGTATCAGGGATTTCGGTGTTACTATCAGCCCCTGCATGCCATATATGATATATGATATATCACTCTTCATATTATAAAATAAAAGTAATCGTAGGACACTGTATTACAGCCCGCAACAAGCACTACTTTGAAAATCGCCCCCCTTTGGACGCGCAGAGGGCAATCTATCAAGTTTATTCAACTTTCAGCAGTCACTTTCGTGCACTACTACGTTTTTCTACTGCGAGAGAGCGATCTCGTTTTCAACGGTCTCCATCAATTCCCGCATGGTTCTCGGTCCCATCGTTGTGTTTCAGCTCACCCACGACTATTCTCAGTTAGGAGGCAAGCGCTGTTTGCTGACGAAAATGGTTGTCTCCAAGCACCACGCTGTCCCCGCAACACCGACTAACATTGTCGTCCACCGTAGTTAGGAGTCGCCGGATTTTGAGAGGTCCGGTTGCCAATTCCATTGGTAACTGATGAACATTCAACACAAATAGTTCTTTAACCCCCCAGTATTACTTAAGTACGCTTTTGAGGAAAAAGTTACGGCAAAGACGATGGTTTCAGTAGTGCACCAAAGTCCGAACCAATATATTTTGTTTGCGAATGAATAACAAAGATACTCTCATAATCCACTTGATATATGAACCAAACACACATTCCACTAGTGAAGGGCGTCTACTTTTTAGTATAATTTACTACCTGTAAACACTTGCAAACTGCGCATACTACATTCGATAGTCTAGTTCCGACTCCATTGACGATTTGGTCTTGAGCACCCTACGTATTTTGCCAAATTCCGTCTACAGTGAAGAATACGACAGTGACGACAATGAGAATATTTCTTTGATTTGGAGACTTCAAGATTGAATAGTATACGCCTTAAAGAGACAGCCAATGTTACATAGCTCAAAAACAAGTTGTCCGTAGTATACTGTCATGTATTAGAACGAACAACAAGAAATATATTTGATGATCAAAAGATATTTTGCTTTTTAGCTAACAATATATACCCTTCTCAGCAAGTACATGTAGAGCCCTCCCGAATGATCTTAGAAAGAAGTCAAGTTTGCACACAAGACGATATCCTTCCCAATGTAGACTTTCTCAGAGAGGGAACGAGATGTGTTCATGTAAATGACGAAAGCATATAAAAGGTATGACGTTCTTTAGGGCTCACTTCCGAAACTGTTTTCCGAGTTTTAGATCTCCTCGACTCGTTACGAGCGGCCATGCAATTGAGGTGCATCTTCATTGCTACTGTAGCGACAGCTATCGCCACCTTCGACGTCAACTCTCTTCGGCAACATCTACTGGCATTGCACAGAATGCAAATAACTGATTCCTGAGGGCCGACAAGAATGACACGAACAACGGCGATTTGCACTCGGATGAAGATCGAGTCGGTCTTGTTTCACGTATTTGGAGCAAGTTGTTCAAGATCGATCCCGATAGCTTGAAGAAGTTAGAGGATGAAATCTACGAACTCATGGTTAAAGCGAAGGAATTGCAGGGGAAAAACATCGATCTGTTCAGGAAGATCGATGAAACAGGAGTTCGTCCGCTCCAGATGAAGCAGCAGTTCAGAGTCGACGAGAAACTCAAGACCATGTAAAAAAACAGTTAAAAAACGATGGAGACTACCTCCTCTGGCGAGACTACTCACGATACTATACCGGTAACTACGGCAAGAAGTTGGAGAAGTTGAATACTGAGATGTAGGCTTTAAAACAACTGCACCAACCACCCTGTGTTCCCTACTTGGGCTAGGCAAGTTTAGAGGAAAAGATTGAGATGTTAAATCTACATGTCGATTTTCCTTATATGAAAATTACCAGCACCTGTTCCATAAAAACATATCACTATAGACGGAATATCCTCAGAGAAGGTTGTCATTGCTGTAGTTGACGAGCTTTCTGCAGTAAGAAGCTTGTAGCAATCTTTG
This sequence comes from Phytophthora megakarya, assembly GCA_002215365.1. NCBI lineage: Eukaryota > Oomycota > Peronosporomycetes > Peronosporales > Peronosporaceae > Phytophthora > Phytophthora megakarya. The sequence continues at coordinate 8,117 of NBNE01001775.1, read as the reverse complement.
AAAGTCGCTTCATCGTGGCATATTGCCTTCTAGTGATGTCACGATGAGGTGTCGAGTCGAGGCAGCAAAACATGCCTACAGTCACCTCCGTATCATTTCCTTCAACTGGTACAGTGAGTGGAAACCCCACATATGAACGGATCCGTAGCAGCTTGGTGGTATCTAAATTGTGAAAGCGCACGTCTGCTTCATGGTGAGAAACCATGAACGGATACGGAGACATCAACGCGTGTTGGCATGTTGTGTGTTCTCTTGGGACCATTGTACCGGCGATGGCTGGGTGATTTTCAGCTAGAAAATGTTCGTGCTTCGCACACATGATCGCAATGAAGGAGTGCGAGTACCCTAATGTCTGTGCAGCCAATTGACACAGCACTTGGAGATCGTAAGTGTCGGGCTTTGGTCCGGGAATATCTGTTGTCGGTGTCTCGGGAGCGATGCAGTTTGCGAGTTCCAATAGTCCATTTGCTTTTGCAGCGGCGACTCGTTCTGTTTCATCACTTGGAATTGGATAGTGAGGCACATTAGCAGTTGGATTATCCGGTAGATCCAGTAGATAAGTGCGTTGCTCTGAATTTCCGAGCTTACAGTCCTCCAAAGTTGGCAATTGTTGCTCGTCACTTAGAATTTGCCCCACTTTGACTACAACGTCACTTTCTTGCGTGGTTTCAATGTTGTTATCGCATTCGCTTTCATCCTCACTGCTGTCGTCCTCGAAGTCGCTATCGTTTTGATGGAGGAGTGTTTGAATCACTCTCATCACTGCAGAATGTTCGGGAGTCCCAGTCGTTGTGATGAGAGAAGTCGTCAGAAATTCGATCAACAGCGAGACTATGGAGACATTGTTCGCGTCCTCGACAACCCGAGGTGGCCCGTGCTCTTCCGCCGAGTCAGCGAACACTTCAGAGTAGTCACAAGCTTGAATATTTGCAGTGCAGCGTGTACAAGCTACAATCGAGGCGACACGACCCATTTTACTCTCAATGTGCTCTGCACTCCAGCACTCGACACACACGAGATAACCGCACAAGTAGCAGCGTCTAGTGTCCATTTTCTTTGAAGGACGGCTTCGGTTTGCGATGGCTGAGACTGCCATTGTCAACGACATCTTCACATGTGACAAACTTCGAGTGCAACACGGACAACGTGTATTCGAAGCTCGAATTGCTCCCAGATCGACAGGTATTTGAATACCAAACCGACGACGAGAGATCAACCCTGGAAGTTTTGTGATACCGTGAGCCACAGTCATCAGGCGGCGAAGTTTCGCTTTGTATTCGAGGGTGTCATTCGAATCTAATGATTTAGTCAAGCTGAAACTTGAACGTTGGTCTGTACTCGAAAGACTACACGTAGAAGCACGAGAGAGCTCCATATCGCGCTCATGAGGGTCAAACCACACTCGAAGCACAACTCGCAGTCCTTTTCCACTCGAAGGTTTGTCGACGAGATACGACGCATTCAAACCGTGGAGTTGGTCGACTCGGTTATTTTTTTCAACAATTCGTCCTGGTGTTGGCTCAGAAGCAGGTAAAGCTCGCTTCGAGATGGTGAATCCATCGCTCTCTTTGTTGCGCTGGAAGTAGCTGAAGTAGCACCACTGCGCATTACGCGCAAACAATGCCGTCCGTGCAAAGCTCGTTGTTTTAACGGATAGATGTTCCAATGTTTCGTCGATAGTATCATCGTCATTTATTTGTTCGGGTTGATCGCGATCGCAGGAAACTTCTCGTTCGTAGGACCCAAAGATGAAGTCTTTCGCATAGAGCCCCGCCATCGCGGTATTATGCTCAACTTCGGATCTCGATCGAAGGACACGAGATATTTCTTCGAGACTGGCATCCACGCGACCAACACACATTAAATCGAGGCCAATTGCGTTCTTCTTCTCTGCAACTTGTCGCTGGAAGATGTCAAAGCTATCGAATGTTTTCACACGTTTCCAAGCGCTAAGATTCTCCGGTTCAGCCGCTAACGACGTAAAATCTTCGCGTTTGTGAAGTGTTCGAGCTCTTTTCTCTGCAACTTGTCGCTGGAAGATGTCAAAGCGATTGAATGTTTTCACGCGTTTCCAAACGCCAAGATTCTCCGGTTCAGTCGCTAACGAGGTAAAATCTTCGCGTTTGTGAAGTGTTCGAGCTCTCTCGACCATTGCATGATCCGAAAGCAGTTTAAGAGGTTGAATCGACTTTTGCTGGAGATCATCTTCCTGTTGCATCGTTGACGCACTGGATGAAAGCATCGATCTTCCTAAAGTTTCACGACGGCGATGGTTAGCTTCGTCCAGCTTGTTCCGCAGACGTAACAAGTTCATAGCGAACTAGGAATAAGGTACTGGACAACACTGGACAACTTGCGTGTTATGTGTCTTAACGCCAAATGACGATTCCGCTTGTGATGTGGAGAGCGTTGGAGGTTTTGCCGTCTCAAATTCAGCCCAGTGCATGTTAATTCAGTTTTGTTGGGGCTTTAAGGCCATTAGTGTGAAGATTTTACTGGACTTCCGTTTCGATTCACACGGCACGCACAACGATCTCCGTATTCGATGGGCTGCGATAGCAACATATTTTTCTGAACTGCTTCACGAATGTGTGAGGTTCAACTTCATCGTACCGGAAAACTTGAGATGAACAAGTGTGAAGACTTCAATGTGGAATAATGGACAAATGAACATGTTTCTGGTTTATTTATTAGAAGTACACTAAAGTCAACTTCGTTAGTATGCGCTTGGTAAAAGTTGTCGACTTTTCTGAAGTAAAAAGTGTGATGCAGTACTAGCAAGTCGCTCCATTGTTGCGTATTGTGCTCGTGTGATTTCAGCACGAGGGTTCGAGTCGATGCAACACAACATACCCACAGTCACTTGTCCGTCGTCACCATTACCACCAAGTACCGGCGCTTTTAATGGAAAGCCCAAATAAAATCTCTGGGGGATTGCGGACGTGGCACCCATATTGTGAAAACGTACATCAGCTTCATGGTGAGCCACCATGAACGGATATGGCGACATTAGTGCGTGTTGACAAGTGGTTTGAGCTCGTGGTACTGCAGCTCCGACAAATCCAGGGTGTGTCCCCACCACGACATGCTCATGTTTCGAGCACATAATAGTCACGAACGAGTAAGCACAACCCAGGGTCTTCATAGCTAAGTTACACAATAATTCCAAGTCATGAACATCAGGGGCTTTAGCTTTCACGGTGGCAAGATCTGCGTGTGGAGTTTCCGGCGCAAAAATGTCGGCAAATTGTAAAAGACCAGCGTCTTTAATGCTGGCAATCCGATTTTCTTCGTTGCTTGGAATGGGGGAACCCGGTACATCGACAGTGGGGTCATCCGGTAGATCCAAAGGATAACTTCGTTGATCAGCATTGCCTAGCTTACACGCTTCCAAACTTGGCAATCGTTCCTTGTCATCCAGAATTTCTCCAAGTTTTGTCACTGCCTCATTTTCTTCAAGCACTTTGAAACGAGGAACATCGTGGTCGTTGTTGTTTTCGTTATCCTCATCATCAGAATCTTCTTCATCCTGATGTAGAAGAATTCGAATCACTGCCACCACAGAGGCGTGTTCAGGACTTCCTGCCTTAGCATTAAGCAGAGAAGCTGAGAGAAAATCGACCAGCATCGAGACTGTGGGGGCACTATTCGAGTCTTCTACTACACGAGGAGGTCCCCGATGATGTTCGCGCTCAGCTGCCGTACCGGCAAATACTTCCGAGTATTCACAAGCCTCTACATTTGCTTGGCAACGAGTGCAAACCACAATAGCAGCAACTCGACCAACAAAGTTCTCCATGTGCTCAGCAGTCCAACAATCTACACACACGAGATATCCGCACAAATAACAGCGTCTCGTGTCCATCTTGAGCGGTGTTAGGCTGAATTTTGCTATCGCCGAAGCTGCTTTTGCCAATGACAACTTGACAGGTGCCAAACTGTGAGTGCAACACGGACAGCGCGAGTTTGAAGTTTGAATGGCATCAAGATTCGCGGGAATTTGAACACCAAAGCGGCGACGACGAACGAGTTCGGGGAGATTTGTCACGCCATGAGCCATAGCCAGTAATCGACGGAGGTGTGATTTGTGTTTGTCACCGCACGGAAACGAGTGGCGATGCATATTGGGACTTGAACTCGTGTTTGAGCTTGTGTTTGAATTAGCACTTTCATGACTCCCGCGCCTCGAGTTTCTTCGGTTCGAATGGAGCTGAGGGAGATCAAACCAAGCATGAAACACAACTCGTAAACCCCCTCGATTCGGGAGCTTGTCCACCAAGTAAGATGCATTTAATCCATGTAGTTGGTCGACACGAGCATTATCCCCCACAATTCGTCCCGGAGTCATCTCCGAAGGAGGCAAAGCTCGCTTTGAAATAGTGAATCCGTCACGCTCACTCTTGCGTTGAAAGTAGTCGAAGTAACACCACTGCTCGTTGTGTCCCAGCATCGTTGTGCGTGCAAAGCTCTTCGTCTTGACTACTAAATGTTCACTCGTGTCGATCTTGTTGCCTGAGCACGAAATTTCGCGTTCGTACGACCCAAAAATGAAGCTTTTGGTGTACATGGCGTTCATAGTCGCATTGTGCTCGGCCTCAGTGTTCGATTGGAGAATGCTTGCAACCTCTTCAATACTTGCATCCAGACGTCCAGCACACATGACATCCAAGTCATTCCGTCGTTTGTCATCGTTGTTTCCAGTTATTTGTCGTCGGAACACGACGAAGCGTTTAACTGCTTCGACGCGTTTCCAAGGTCCGTTTGCCTCTGGTCCGGCAGATAAAGAGACAAAGTCTTCTTGCTTGTGAGCTGCACGAGCTCGATCCAACATTTCTTGATCCGATAGCGTCGTTCTCATGGATTCGAGTTGAATGTCTTCGTCGCTTAACTGAGTCGAAATGGTTGGTGTCGGGCTGGAAGGAACACTTTCATCATCCGATGAATCGAAGCCACCGAAAGCTCGACGACGCTCGTCGAACAAATTGCGTATCCTGGCGAAGTTCATGCCTAAGGTCGAAAACGAGTCACGCTTGGCGTTCTACTTGAAATGTGACGAGCTTGTTGCGAGGTGTTCCACCGTTCGCCGTTCGGAGAAAAGTCAAGTGCGCACCTTGATACGGTGACCGATATATCGCTCTTTTTCGCCTGTCCCCTCGAAAACGGACTGCATACGTGCGGTGACTACGAAAATTCAGGCTTGAGGGTCTCGCGAGACCCCGAAACAGAAACCCAGAATGCTGCTGCAAAACATGGGTAAGCGGGATCAACAGAATTCATCATTTGATCGAGACGCAACAGGGCTTGCGAACGTCGCACTGGACACCAAACTTGCCATTACATCTCGATGAAGATCAATCCGAGATGGATAGTTACCAAGTCATTAAGTGATAGTAGCGAGTTTGAGGAACCGGATCAACCGTCACACGTTGGTGTCGATCTCCGAAAAATGCGATAGAAACCCTCAACTTGTCGGCTTCCAGTCTTGTGTAGTGAATGGGAGAGCACTGTTATTAATCACGAGGACGATACGACTGAACCGCCCACACGAAAAAGGAGTCGTTTCTTGCGTGGCTGCCTTTTGTGTGCAGTGTAGACTGCCCACACACTACCACCCTTAGGCTGCTATGAAAATGTTGTGGTGCTACAGCAAGCAATGCAAACAAAGTTCTACGTCAATTGGGGTTCAGATCGATTGATGTAATTCAGGACTTCAGCAAGCTCTTGAACATCGTACGGCTCTGTCGTTATGTCTTGATCAGTAAAGTCGATCTCACAAAAGTGTCGACTTGCACCATCATTAGCAACCCATGGTTTAACTACGCCATCAAAGTTTTTGGTAATTGTTCCGTCCTCAGTCTCAATCTCCAGAGAAGCCAGCACTTTCCCATTGATGGGAATCCCTGTCTTGCTGCGAGTTTACTAAGAGCTTCGGAATTGTAAACTGACTGGGGACTACTAGGCCCGTGGTAGTTTATTGATTGTTGCTCATCAGTGGTAGTTTATTGATTGTTTTTGAATATGGACACCAATTTGGAACTACATAGTCATTGAATATGGACACCAATAAACGTTGGCCTCCGAGCACTGCAGGAAGCCGCCCACAGCGTTGCATGCCATGAACATGTTGGTGGTGTAGTTGTAGTCGGAGAACCACAGCGAGTAGCCCCCCGACGTCATGGCGTCCGCCAGGTTCTTCGTGTTCGAGTACTGCACCTTCCTGGCGTCCAGGTTCAGTGACAACGGCTTCTCGCGGTTCAGGACAGCCACCTCGTTCGGCTTGGGGCCTCATCCTTGGGAGCGGCCTTCTCCTTCTTTGGGGTGTCCTTCTTGGCCTTCTTGCCCGAGGTGTCGCCCTCAGCAGTGATAGCCACATCGATGAGCGGCACGTCGCCCACGACAGCCTGGAAGTCCGGCTAGTTCACAAGGGGCGAGAACCAGCGGCTCACAGCCGTGTACGGCTGGCGGAACTCCTTGTCCAGCACGAAAGGATGGGGTGCACCCACACTTCCAGAGGCACCTCCAGCTCATAGGCGGAGAAGTCGATCCACGCGTCCTGCCTGGCCGGACTCGAAGAACATCTTGCCGTACAGTCCCGTGCCCTGATGCAGACGCGCCACGTAGCGAGCAATGGCCTTGAACACCTTCGCCTGTAGCAGACACGCTATACACAGAGCTATACGCTTTGAAGTACCAGTGTGGTACATGTATACGCTATGGCCCAGATTCTCAGATTCTCAGATTCTGAGGATCACAGATCACAGAAGATCGCCTTGTCATCGTGCAAAATCTGCAGAACCTGCGAACGCGAGTTTTTGGCTCGGATTTCAAACAGAAATCTGTTATTGAAGCGACGTTGATCACAGAAAATCGCCCTGTCATCGTGCAAAATCTGCAGAACCTGCGAACGCGAGTTTTTGGCTCGGATTTCAAACAGAAATCTGTTATTGAAGCGACGTTGATCACAGAAAATCGCCCTGTCATCGTGCAAAATCTGCAGAACCTGCGAACGCCATGATAAAATACACGTAAAACGCATAAACGTGTAATTTGAACAGGACGGGAATAAACAGCGTTATTTACGGGACGCTTCTGAAAACCATTTTCTTTACCCTAAAGTTTACTCAAAAGCGTAATACTGAATGTATGCTTATGCCTTTACCTGTACAACCAAAAAGATTATCACGTGTTATAGATATTGATTAAGGACTTCCAATTGTGAGCTTCCAGTAATCAGACTCATGCAGTAGCGTGGAGTGACTTAAACTTCATCACTTTACCATTTTCTACTTGGTGTGTCGACCAAGCCTGAACTTCACGATGTCAAGTAGTTGCTTAAAACCACCCAACATCCATTCTATGGGCGACGCTGTGATCAAGGAGTACCGAACCCAGGCTTCAGACTGGTGTGCTGTTGAGATCTACGATTCTATCCCCTCACATTCTATTCAACTGGATCACTTGAATACTGAGCGATACTTCCACAAATCTGCCGATGCATCAATGTTCGAAGACTTGACGGATCACTTCGACTATGTTGAACCAGAGACGCCTGCAATTTGTCCATCACCAGTTCGCGAACGCTTACCCCGACGAAGACGAAGAAATGTCAAGCTCAGCGCGAGCAGGGAGCAAAAACGAGAACGCCGTCGCGTGAATCAAGAGCGACGTAGAAATGAACAGATCCAGTACGAAAAGGACCTTGTGGAGGATCTGAGAACTCTTAAGGGCGAGGTTGAAAGCCTGAAGGTCCGACGTTTGTACACTTCTCTTGGTGTGCCGACAAAACAGAGTATCTGGAATATTGCTACGGAGTATTTCCGCCTCTTTCAACGTGGTGTGACACCAGGAGCACATTTTGATTTCGCGTTAGCCTACCTGAACAAAACAATGTCACCAGACGTGTCGGATGGGATAGGATCTGGGCCAAGAGCACTGTTGGAACAGTGGAGATTGCTGTCACTTTACTTCGATGGCGTCACTGTCCGGTTAAACCGTGTTGTAGAGGCTGGTGCTCATTCAGTGGTTGCCTTCAAGACAACCAGTATCACTATTTCTCCGGATACTGTGGAGCGGGCGTTTTCTCACCTGAGCAATGGTGCCAAAACAACTGAAGAAGG
>NBNE01001774.1:0-11013 GCA_002215365.1 Phytophthora megakarya | reverse complement strand
TCTATAAAATTCTACTTCCAGCGTTTGTAGCCAAGTCTGTGAGCAGTACTGGTGAAGCGAATAACAATACCAAAAAGAAGTCAATTGACCTTCCAGAACGAACAAAGACTCAAGTTCAAGGTGTTTCGACCGTGCCACTCGACTTTCTGATCTAGCTGAAAATAGCGTTTTAGTTGACAGCGTGGATACGGCCGATGTTGTAAACTATCGGCTAGAACCTAGCGTAGCATTAAACACGATATATAACAGGGAGACCTGTTTTGGCCTGGGTGCATAAAATACAAGGAAGGTATCATGCCGGCATGCTTTCGGTACTGACGAGCATGTAAAATTCGAGGTCTTCACGTGTACTTGAACTGTTTTCACGCAAACTTGGACGACGGTCTTCACGCGAACAGGGCGACGTTTTTCATGCAAACTTGGACGGGCTTCAGGCGGACTTGGACCCTCTGTACGTGAACTTGCCCGATGTTATTGATTTTTGTGTGGAAGCTAGGTAATTACAATAATTGGCGCAGTTGCCAAAACGGTCATTTGTAAATCAGACCAGCTATAAACGGCGATATCGCGAGTGTTAAACCAAGTTCTAAACACAGTTTATGACAGTAATACAGCCATGAACAGAATCCAACTGCCAGTCTTGGTTTTGAGTAAGAATAATTGATACTACACTTTTGGCTCATTTTCTTAATCTAAGATTTGTAATCTTTGAGTATTTTATGCGATATGATAGACTTTAGTAAGAAACGCTCTGTTAATCGCTGTGGTACGTTGCCGAATCCATCGACCCCCTATTCCTTGATCGATCGATTGATAGTTTCCTAGCGTTTTATGCAATCGTTTTCGCTCGTTTTGTATGTCTCTTTAGCGGTGGTGGACTTTCTTCCATCCACAGCTCCTTTGGCTTGGCATTTAAAGGTCTCATGATGCCTACATTGAGCGGTTGATAGAACGATGTCGTAGGTTTGGCAACAGCTTAAGGTAGGCAATAATTTCATCGACCAAGCCCCTGTCGATTCTTCACAGACGTGGCAATGAAGGTTTTGGACGAGCAGAACAGAGGGCTCAGAAATATGTAAAAGCAGCAAGGATAATAAATAGAATAGCCAACCACGAATATCCATCCAAGCCAACACGTTTGGGTAGCTTGGGAGTTCCTTTGTTCGATAGAACCACCTGGTAGTTTTCTGCCGTCAGCACACACCGTGCTAACGGCAGTTAGCCTGACGGAGTTGTTTAGCTCGGTAGTAATTGATGCTAGCTTCCCTTCTCTAAAAGAAGGTTTGATGGTGGCATGCCGTAGAAGATTTCTGTTTCATCTGTGTTGATCACTGTGCTAGCCTCGTATCCGTAGTACAATGCATTAAATGTCTCAGCCAATTCATCTCGAACGTTTGCATGCTCGCAAGAAACCTAACCTCACCAAAGTTCACTGCTGTCGCAGACTGGCTTACGCGGAGTTCAGTGGGTGGTCGAAGGACGAATGGCGGATGGAACTGTTCTCCGACGAAGCCTCTGTCAAACTTCATCGCACTAACGGTTGGGTATCTGTCTGGCGCAGACCGCATGAGCCATTTGACACCAAGTGTGTCTTACCTACGTTCAAGTCGTCACGGAAGTCACTTATGGTGTGGTCATCGACCACCGCCGACGGGGTAGGAACCATGCATTTGTGTAATAAATCGGTTACAGGCGAGTACTACAGGACTTTTTGAAGTCGAACCATTCCATTACAAAGCCATTTATGGGGTTGAAGGGAGAGACACTATTCGTTCAAAACAACGTGCCTGCACACACTGCATAGGCGACCGCTGCTTGCTTAAAAGATCTGGCGTTTAAGACACTGGGCCATCCCGCCCAAAGCCCCGACATGAACCCGATTGAGAACCTATGGTTCATGGAAGCGCCAGCTGAGCAACAACCCCGCGACTTCGATAGAAGATCTGAAGAAAAAACTCATAACGGTAACATGACCTGCACGAAACAAATTTGCTCGCCCACCAATCTGCTTTCCTCCCAAGGTTAATAAGAGATTTGTTGTGGAGAGAACAAGCATAATATCGGTTATTCGGAGTACTACAAATTAATTCTCGCGCATTTGAATGGTGTATCTAATTCGTGCAAGGGGTAAAACAAACTAATGATCAAAGCTCAAACGACTCGTAGAACTATCATATAGCTTTATATAGTAAGCAAAGAAGTTCATCGTTCGGCCAACCAAAGCTTCCTGTGGGATGTAGAAAATATGCATGGTTTCGTACCGTACATAGTACGATACTGGTGTCCATCTGTTGAATTTTCATGTCTAAAACAGATTATCTAGGGTTTTAGCCATCACGGGAGTAATCGACATAATTGTCGCATTTGTGGTAATAAAGTGATCTTCTACCTAGTTGCATAGTATATGAGCAGCGAAAGGATCAAGCGGGGCTCTTCGAAGGTCCAAAACAGACTTCCTGGCGTTCCGAACGCACTGGTGTCCACACAGGTTCAGCCTATTGTGGGGTGTTTGAAAACAAGTGTTGGACAAGATTGATGATGATTTGGACGCAGCGAAGCTATCGAGGTGTGCGGAGCTAAAGGTATTATATTATTTGTTGTTTTTATGAATTTAATACTATGGATACGTAACGGCTAAAAATATAAATGATACTCGTGAAAAATAGAACTGTCAACTTACATCACTTGCGAAATCTTTAAATACGAGGCACCACGTAGATATGCTTTTGTAGTCAAGTAGCACGTTGTAATAACGATTCCACTAAGTTTTTCAAATCGTGAGTGAACAAAATTAAAATATTCTACGGCCACCTTGTAGGAAGACCACATCTTGCTCGGTTGCACTGGCCAGTATCACCCGTGATAACGGCCCGACGCTCCATTCTAATTCCGGTGAACGTTTACTGGATCCTTCAATTAATTTAGCCACCGCAACACCGTGATCTGAAGCCCCAACTTTAAGAAGCTCAAACAAAAGATACTGGCTTGCTATTAGATGAACGCACTTACGTACACTGAAACCAAGATACTCTCCCTGAATCCGGAAAGATCAAGTGGAAATTAGAGCATAATCTGCAAAGAGAAGCTTGATCACATGTAGTATACGAGATGATAATCAAAGAGGTTACTACCTTGGGAATCCCACGAGTTTTCGTAAGACGCACTGGGCATATGCCCGAGTACCATAGCGGTACTGCTCGAGGGTATGTCCGAATGCTGGCTGTTGTCACACAGTTGTCCTAGACGTCGCTTTCGAGCTCCTTTAGTCAGAGCACGAACGACATTACAGACATGGACGTACCTGGTGCGGGACCAAACGACTTGAACATGCGGCTAGCAGCCAAAAAGTGGGCTTGTGGTGAATTGTAATCCTCACGCGCTTTCTTGCTACCTTCCAGAAAAAACTTCTTGAGGTCAGATGGCACACCTCACCGGGCGGTAGCTCACCCTTAGCTTTTGGTGGGGTCGGAGTACCTGTCGTCATGGGGTTCCCAGACGCCGTGCCTTGCGCGCTGAGAAAACTACGTACCCTAAGGACCTCTTCCTTGGGAACACTGAGATCATTAACAACACTTGGTACTTCAAGGATAGCTGGGGATGACTACGGCATCGGCAACGGGTCGGCCGTGACGAGAGGAGTGTTGATGCTGGACGTTCCCCGCTGAAACGATGCTATGAATTTGCTGAGGTCGAACCCTCCCTCGCGGCTGGCATCGTCCAGTCCTTTTGCGATTGTAGCCTTCGCTGGCTTCTTCGCCGCTCTTGAGGGTGCTTGTCTTCGATCTCCGACTCAACGTTGGCACTACGGTTCAATAAGCGTTCTTCCCGAGTTCGGTAAGAGTCGACTCCGGGCTTGCACGCTTGGTCGCTTTCTTCTCCACCTTCCAGGCTTCGGTGAGTGTGGCGTCCGGTAGCTGCTTCGACGCGGTTGTACGGTAATTGGCAGGTACCAAGCAGCTAAAGTTGCAGCTGAATCGCGTGCTTGCTTCTTGGAGCGGAGGCGGGTCGGACGCGCAACTCGCGGAGGACGCCGTCCAAGGCTCTCCGCCACATCGACGACGTCAGGGCTCTCTGCTTGAGTCCGACTGCCAGATGGAACCATCGTGGCCCTTAGGGTGTATCTGCATCGGTAGGTTCTTGTTCTCAGGTGATCATGGCGCTATAGCGTTTAGAGACTCCCTTGAGTGTTTGGCATGCTTGCTCTTGGTTCTTCGAATTCTGAAGTGAAAGTCGTTTGAATGGTGTGCAGAGAGCAAGCCGCGTGTCAGGCAGCTATACACGATGAAACGTATAGGGTATAAATTAACATACACCTCGGAAATTTTCATGTGGAAAACCAATTTCTTTGCTTCGCCAAAAAATTCACCTAAGCCTTTTGCAGGATGACAGAAAATCAGTCCGAATTAAATCCAAAGAGAGTGCGTATATGGCGTGACGTAGCGGTACCCAATCTTACGATCTCTCGTACACTTCCTTCGTAGAAGAATTTGAACAGGTTCCGATGACTGGTCTTCATGAAAATTGCAATTCTGGCCAAGATTGGATAACGCTGGTTTATAAAATGTTAATTTAATTATCCAATCTTGACTAGAATTGCTTTCAAATAATCAAAACCACAAGTTGTTCAAACTTCTCTGTCCTTGAAAGCAGAATACAGCAGCCCAAATTATTGTCTCGCAGAGTTATTCGTGCATTTTCATGGCGCTTTCTCGGGATGAAAACGACTGCTCGGTCAGATTTATGCAAAAACATCAGAATACTTGCGAGTCGAAACTTCAACAAGAAACAACATTGCAAATATCAGGTCAGTTTAAGCTAGGTCTGTTGAAGAATTCAGTTCAGAATCATATCCGTACAAACTACCCCCTCCAGAGTACGTTTTTTGTAGAGAATTCATACAAGCACTATGATGATCTGCGTTTACAGCAATTAAGTGATAATAAATCAGCAATGTCATCAGATACTTTTCTTAAGAGTGGCTCGCAAAGCATGATTATTCTGATGCTGAATTTGAACGAGCGGTTCATTTTGAAAAATATTATATCAAGCCATTTGTAAAATCTATCAAAACTAGTGAACAATACGATAATGATATCCATTGTGGTTTCGCCATTGCATTGATAGACGTGGAATCAGTATTCCCCTCATTTACTTATTAGTTGTAGCGATTCGTCTGTTGCTTGGCTTTTCCGAACACCGCGTGACCTGATCATAGCGTCACTTAAGGTTTAATTTCATTTTAGGAAATTTCGAAACCGTTGTTCCTGGTCAGTTCCCAGTTGAGGAGCACCAAAGGCGCAACTCGACTCGTCAACCAGGAATGGAAGTCAAGCCAGTCTTGAGAATTCAGAATTATTAGGAATGCATTCCTGGTTAAAATCTCATACAATCAAAACAATTTCCCGCCATCGGCGAGCCCCACACATGGTGACGCATGAGGACTTGCTGCACTGGTATATCTTGAATAACATATACATGAGCCGCAACAAGAAGCTGAGACTTCTTTCTATCATGCACTACGTAGAACACCCTATCATTTCAAATGTTTAATCTACATTGGTACCTACACAGATGCCAACAGCGAGCTCAAGTTTGATGTTGCTGACTTGCCCGTAATCTCTTTCTTAGAAACCTCTTTGATGCTCTTCAACTAGTCTGCAATAGCTCTCCATTGAATAGTATCCAAGTATCCATGCCCCCTCCCCAATCGCACGCAAAAGGAAGATCAGCATTCACTTGGCGGGTTGAAATGAGATCGTCCTGCTTCCTCAACTACTTGCGTTTTGACTTCGCTTTGGGCACCACTTTCTCCTTTTACACACGCTTCTCGTAGGACACAAATTTAGCATTGGACACCACTATCTCCTCGGACACAGGATTCTACCTGGCCACAGTACACCACCTCGAATACAAGGATCGTCTTAGACACATTCGTATTGTTGGCAAGACTCTTTTCCACGGACAGCTCCCTCGTCTCCGAGTCTGCCGTCCCCATGATCGCTTTGGCAGGCGAGGTGATTCCAGTTCGTTGTGACCAATGGCAAATTGCATACACCGTCATCGGGAGGTTGCGTAACGGCATTCGCATTGGATGTAACTACAGACAGCATATGACAGTATAAAAATCCGTGGAACCGAGCAACACACCCCTAATTGATCCACCCTCGTTCAAGGATAAAGCACGCGCAAAGACGGACAAATTACGCAGGTATTGGACGGACGAAATACATATTTTTATTAGGGAAGAGTATCGGATACTAACTTCACTTCCATGTACTTGATACAGAACTAACCTGCAGAAGCCGACTTCCACATGCAAGATAAAACCAGCCAGTGTCCACCGTACACTGGCGTCGCTGAAATCAGCGATAAATCTGAGCATTCCCTCAAATATGGACTGACCTCTGATCAATCCCTTCTTGAGCTCGCCATGTGAGTGTACTGCATCGCGTACTTCGACGAGAAGTTGTAGGAGCCAAACCAACTACCTCAGCTGCCGCTGTATACTGCTTGGTTTGACTCGGTTCGGTGAACGCTGCCGTAATTCTTGCTGGGTAATGGATAAGATGTTTGGGCTTGTGGGGGTTGTCGAGCTCAGCGTGCTCGTTGATCATTAGAAACAAAACGACGCGCCGGTGGTGTCATTCCAGGAAGGGATATTCCAGCGCTTATAGTGGCAGCCACCACGTGGACATAAACCGCATGTTTTTACAAAATACAAACAATCGCACAGCATTGCCTGTACATCCACAACCCATCCGTTTGCTGGTATTCCTTCTGACGAGAGTTGACAGACCCAATCGACTTAAGAATTTTCTTCCTGTCGTTTGGTAAAAAAAACTAACCGAGTTGAACAACACACAATCTTGACGGCGTCATTCCACCTACCGCAGGCATACATTCCGCTGTGAAGTACTGTTGCAGTCGCAGTTGCTTATACCGTTTCAGTAGTCTGACATGGGCTTTTGAGTGGTTGCCCAAGACATGGTATTCTGCTAGAAAGGTGCGACGGGCAAAGACTAGTGAGAGCGACAAGCCGTGTGGTGGCTCTTTTGGGTCTGAGTAGAAATCTTGTCAGAGTTCTGCGATAGGGATTATTGTAGTGGGGCATCCCGACGGGATGTATAAAGCTTGCCACTTTCCAAATCGATGATTGTTAACCCGCGACCTTATCAGATACTATCCCATGCCACACGCTGGTCTTCCAGGAGGTAGCGCATTCCACTTTGTGAGAACACATTTTTGAGCTTGCCAAAATTCCAGCCGGGGAGTAAAGTGGAGATCAAAACGATCTCTAAAGAACACGGTAGTATCCTTCGGTTCAACGCCACCATATCGTGCTTGTTTGAACACGTGATCTGCGATGTGATGCTAACACATCGAGACGACTGTTGTTGGCAATTCGGCAGATCAAGTGTTGTATTGCGCTTTATCGGCGTCAGTCATAACGAATTCTGGGACTAAAACTTCACCAAATCAATTGTGACTCGCTTCAGAGACCGGATACACCACGCCATATCAAGTTCCTTTCTTCGAGACGTGAAGAAGTAGCCAAATGGGAAGTACGATTACAGTCACAGGATAGCGTTGACGGACGACCTTAAACGTAGTATCAAAATGCAGAACAGTTGTCGTTGATTTTTGTTGCTGCACATTCAGGTATACTTGTAGCATCTGGTAGCAAGTAAGCCCCACACGACAAGAATCTGCTTCTGTTCCCACTCCAACTCGAGCAACGACGACGTCGCCTACATCGGTAGTATCACTGAAATAGACAACCTGTTCGGGGGACTTTTCCTTCATACCGACTACGTTATACAAAGATGCGTTTATGAGCTCCATCACTCGCTCAGTTGAATTGTAGGGATGTACACGTCTCCAATTCCGCAAAACGTTAACCACTTCACTCTACGTCTGAAGGGACCTTGTAAGTCATCAACGTCGACTAGATGGACTACCAAACTGAACAACTGGATAGCGGTAGCTGTCGACTTTAGTTCTAACCTTTGAAGCAACATGTCCCGCGTTTCACGTGTCAAGTGGTGATGAGGCAGTGATTCAATACCATCATCGGTCACTATATGGGGTTCTTGCTGGAAAATCACGGCAGTATTTCAAACGATACAGGTATTCACCTTATAGCGACACATGCACACTGCGTCTTCCTCTTTAGTATTATCGAATCTTTCGGAGCGGCAAATATGTTAGAATGGTCCGTGCGGTGTGATGCATCATTGCAACATCAATGTTTCCATTCTCCAGATGATCGATTGGGCAGCTTGGAAGCTAGTAGCATATGCAGGGAGAACCTCACCCAAGTATCGAACTCGATCGAATCGACTGTCGCTAGATCTCCATAGATGGGTTCATTCCGACATGTCTGCGTTGCAGTCCATGGATCAGTGACCAACGTGAAGAACGTTAGATTCTTGGAGTCTGTTAGGGATAGTTGAATCCATGTGATGAAGGCTTTTGAAGAATGATCAACGACGTCATGCTGCTGGCACTCATGTATTCATCGTTGTATTATGAACAGTAGTTAGGACAGCGTTATCAGGTTGTATTTGTCGTACAGCTCTACACGTATTTGTGTTGAAGGCAGGTACGTTACCTCAAACTAATGTATCTACCACTGGTATCTTTGTGTTGCGTACTAGTTGGACTCAGATAATCCCAGTTGTTTGCGGAGTGCAATGTACTCAAAATTGAGTGGGTGGTCGACAATTGAATTGGGATGTTTTGCTGAAAATTCGTGGTGGTGTCGTAAAAACGTGGATGCTGTTACACAACACTCCTTCGCCAGTCCTATGGTACATGGGTGTCTTCCGGAGACGAACAGGCATGTTGGCGAAGAGAGAACGCTAACAAATACCATGCACAGCTAGACCATTCGATTCTCAAACAAGTCATATCGACTCGCTGCGCTCCACTACATGTTGGCAAACACTTCCTCTGTTAGTTTATAAGCGGACACTATTGTCAGAATAGACTGGGATTCGCTCCGAAATCTGTCGAACTAAGTTCCTGGTCCTGACCCGTGTCATCCTTGGCGCTAACGGAAGGGATGGGGAATTCCTTTTTCGAAATCTCTCTAATATGTAGGAGTGACCACAGCGATAGGCTCCAGACAAAAAATGTCAGCTCATTTATCTTTGATTTTGTATTTAAAATATTAGCACGAAAACGCATCACCCAACATTCAGCATACACAACGTGCTTCGCGAAAAGGGTCAACGTGGCGCGAGCTGTCAACCCACTTGATCTGCGGCCTACCTGCAGTTTGATTTACGGTTTGGTCAGACGTTGCTTCTCCTGTCGATGTCCCTTACGAGGAGTTTTGTCTTCAAGTTGCATGGTTAGACGCTCCGCAACGATCACGCGTTTAGTCTGCTTTTATCTGCTAGGGCTTGTGCTCGAGCACTCATTTAAGTCGTCATGGCATCGCTTGTAAGCATCACACAGGAGGTTAAGTCATCTCTTGACCTCCGAACTTCACAAGGAACAGCAAACGTTTTTTACTAGGAAATCAACGACATTGAGCGCATCGAGATCCAACCTGTCGCGATTCAGTTGCTTCTTTTGTCGATTGCTGAGTTGGAGATCGAAGTTATTTGTTTCTAGAGCCGTGACAAGACGGAGTTGTCGATTGTGTTGAGAAGAAAGTGATCCCAGCACTTTAGGCAGAATTACGTCCATAGTAAATGGGTAGATACCAGTGTTAAGAAAACTGGCATCGATATTTCTTCTCGGAAAAGCTTGCAGATATGGATTGTGTGTGATTTTTAACTTTTTTGGCCTTGTTTGGGAGAGCCATATTGTTGTGTAAGGGGAAGTCCGCTAGCTCCTTCTCGTACAGGCGCTTGAAATGACTAAACACACCGACGTCCTGAAGTTGGAGAAAATGCGATGTGTGTGACGGAAGCAAGAAGTGTCCTACCTCATTTGTTGTACCAAACTCAACGCTGCGTTGTGAATGGTGCGAGAAATGGCCATCTAAAATCAATATTGAAGGTGGGTAGATCCAGTTTGCTATATGAACCACTGCAACCAAAGGAAAAGGATGCTCCCATTTTCATGTGAGCTATCAGTAGTAGCGCAAACAACCCCCGAAATTGCTCCATTCATCCACTTCAGGTTTTTTTGTACCCCATCAAAAATGTACATCGATGGAATGTTCCCTTCATCCACATTAATACACACGCAAATTGACTCGTTTTCACGATCGTGACCCTGTCTAGTGTTCGCAGCTATTCCACGGGTAGACGTCGCTCGCGGTCGAGCTCGCCCTTGTGGGCACACGCCAGTCTCGTACTAGGGATACACCTGAAAGGTATTATGGACAGCCTCAAGGGATTAATTCCGCGATATACTGGATAAACGTCAGCTGTTTGTACAACCAAGTCCCAACTGTAACCTGATTGGTTGAAATTCACGAGGCTATGCATGGGTTAATATTTGACTGCATGCTGTTGTAGACTTCAACTTGTAATACATTGTTCTGTCCGAACAATCAATATCATCGGTGAAAGCCGTCTGACCCGGAGTCAGGGTGTATCAATATTACGAATACCGACAACCTAAATCATTTTCCCACTCTAGAGAAACAGTCTCAGCTGTAGTGTGTGGCGATTTGATGTTTGTGAAATTTACCGTACACTAACGAACCGTTTGCTACATATGTAACTGTATATTCAGTGTTTGTATGAAAGTCTGTAAAATTATTATTTTTAAATTTTGTATTAATCGATACTTCGAAATACAACCTACAACCATCCTCACCATCCGTCGATAAGAGGTACACAGACCATGCAGTATTCAACTCCTTTCATCAAACTCACGTATCGTGTCAACAGGCGTATGCTTAGCAAGATTCATGTTGAAACCTCGAACCCAGCCCATTTCACTAGAAATAAATAAGGACGTGTTCGCGATAGCAGGTAAATGGCGATTTCGCTGGGTTAATGACCATTTCGACGAAATGAACCATCGTGAACACGAAAATTTGGAAATTCC